>JAVJIF010020425.1:0-129057 GCA_038442645.1 Agave tequilana | reverse complement strand
TTTTCCTTTCAGCAACACCATTAGATTCAGGTGAATATGGAGGGGTAGTCTCATGAATTATATGCCATGTTGTTCACAAAATTCATTAAATTGTTTAAGTTCATATTCACCGCCTCTATCTGATCTCAATCTCTTTATTTCTTATTTAGTTGATTTTCAACTTCTGACTTATATTTCAGAAACATTTCAAAGGCTTCATCTTTGGATCTTAATAGATAGACTACTGTATATCTAGAACAGCCATCAATAAAGTGATATAGAATCTTTTACACCTCTAGTTAAGTTATTTTTAAGGTCATCAAGATCACTATGAATAAGCTCAAGAAATTTAGATTCTCTTTGTACACTTTTGCATGATTTCTTAGTGGATTTAGATTAACCGCATATTTCACATTTGTCATGATTAGATATAGTTACATTATGCAAGAGACCTATATCTTTCATTTTCTAATGTAAGAAAAATCAACATGTCCTAACCTACCATGCCAAAGATCACAAGAGTCAATCATGTAAGCAGAAGAAGTAGATGCATTATCATTCATGATTTCAAGTACATTCAGCATAAATAAACCCTGACTACAGTACCCTTTACCAACAAATTGTCCATTCCTAGTCATTACAATTTTATCAGATTCAAAGCAGATCTTAACTCCAGCTTTTCCAAGAAGGGAAACAGAATTGTGGTTCCAACGAATCTCAGGACATGAAGCACATCTGTAAGAGAAAGGATCTTCCTGAAGTGAGCTTGAGAAGCACCTTTCCCTTACCCATAATGGGTGAGGGCCTCGAATCGCCATGAAACACTTGTTCACCATCATCAACAGAGGAGTAAGAAGAGAAAGCTCCTCTGTCGGCACATATATGTCGGGTTGCCCCGGAATCAATCACCCAATTTTTATTATGTGCAACCATGTTCACTTCAGAGATTACAGCAGTAATAATGTCACTCTCAACCAGGCTAACTTGTAGTTTGGATGGAGCCTCACCAGTCTTCCGGACCTACACTGTGCTGAGTAGTGTCCGGGTTTGCCACAAACAAAGCAGTTTCCTTTCTTCTTGAAAGTAGAGTTAGGGTTTCTTTCATCTTAGGATTCTGATTTGGTTTGAAGTTTGGCTTATGAAAATGTTTCTTTGCTTTAGAAGACTTGCCTTGAAAGTAAACTCCTTGGCCCTTTCAGTTTTCTCTCTCTCTCTCTATTTTTCTCTTCAATTCTAATATGAATTATTACATCTTCAAGATTCATTTGTTTTCTTTTATATTTTAGTTCTTTCTTATAATCTTTCCATGAGTGGGGTAGTTTTTCAATTAGGGCTCCAGCAACAAAGGCTTCGGGTAGGGTGATATTTTTCATGTTAAGATCATCAATTAGAACATGATATTCATGAATTTGAGAAGAAATATCTTTTTCATCAGACATAACAAAATTCAAAAAATTTCCAATAGTAAATTTTTGAGTTCCAGCATCTTCAAGAATGTATTTCTTATTAAGACTTTCCCAAATTTCAGTAGCAGTTTTATAAGGACAGTAAACATCAAATAGTGCATTACTAAGTGTGCTGAGAATGATGTGTCTACAGATTTTGTTGGCCTTTTCCCAGTTTTGCAATTCTTTTTATTTATCTGGTTTAGGATCAGTTATAGCAAAAGCATAACCAGTTACATCAAGTGTGGACATAACCTTTTCTTGCCATCTTTTATAGAGGGTTCCATTAAATGGTTCAATCCTAGATATGTCAGGCAGAGACTTAACATTAGTAGCAGCATGATTAATCTCTAATTTTGCATAATTTTCATCACATTCTCATATTTATTTCATGTAAAATTTTGCTAATAAAACCTTGCTTGCTTGATCCTAGGTCCATGGTGTGCAAATGAAGAAGAAGACCTAAATCACCATTTAATTGGTGATTAAAAGCCTACCAAGTAGCCATTGACTTTAGGGTGAAGATTTTGTCAGGCCAGGGCGTCCGATCGCAAATCCAGGAGTCAGGTAGACAGAAGACATACTGGGCAGCGCGCTGCCCAAAACTGGGCGCGCGCCGCCCAGCCTGGGCCGCGGAAACGCGGCTTTTGCCGCGTTTCCGCGGCAGTTTGGGCGCGCGCGGCGCTCAGGTTTCGGGCCACGTTCTGTTCATGTGGCCCCCTTTTCCCTGGTGCCTATAAATACCCCCCTGGGGTTTTCAGTTTGAGCAGATCAGAGTTGAAGCAAATTTTGTAATCTTGTTTTTAGTTTGTAGTTGTTGTTCTTCTTCTTCTAGTTTTAGGTTTTAGCCATTAAAGTGAAAGAGAGAGAGTGTGTAAAGAGTTGTATTTGAAGGGTGACAAGATAATACAAGTACTACTTCTCTTCCTTCTTTCCATTTACTTGTCTTTGCATTTACTTTACTTGTTATAGTGTAACTTCTTTCTTCTCCACTTGTTCTCTTTTACTTTATTGTAGTGTAACTTCCTCTCTTCAACTTTTCTTTTCTTGTTTTCTTGTAGTGTAACTCCTTCTTTTCCACTTCTTTTCCTTTGTTGTTTCTTTTCTTTTTATGGCTAACTAACTTTCTCATTAGCATGGCTAACTACTACTAACCCATTAATTTCTAACACTTGTTTGATAACCCGCATGAGTCAATAGTGCCAAACAAGCCTTGTACAAATGAGAGCTATGGCATCTTAAGACGAGGGTTCTAACTCTAACTTCCTACAAGTATTTACCTTCGCATATTTCATACTTAAATGGCTTTTTGATGATCTATGAGTTTTGTACTTTGCTTATTGTTATAAGTTAGAGACTTTTTCTTTTAATTTTGCCGATACCAATAGTGCACTCGAGTCTTCCCTTATTCTCGCCTTCTATCGGATCTTGATATGGGAATGTCCGAGTTTTTGCCGTGTAAGGCTAAGTTTTAGGATGAACTTTCACTCGATTTTCACGTGATTAGTTCCATGCACAAGGGTTGTTTTTGCCTATGATCCATCGTGAGGCTCTTCAAAAAGTTAGAAATTAGTGGGAGCACTTAGTAGGAAGTTAGCCATGCATTTCTACAACTAAAAAAAATCACTTTTCACAAACCACCAAAATCTTCCAACAATTCTTCAAACAACTTGTTTTCACTTTTCAATTCTTTATTTGGCACAAAGAACTTTCTTTCTTCTTGAACTTTGAAGCCGCATCAAGCTTTCATCGCTCTCCCTCCTTGTGGATACGACCCGTATAGCCACTTCGCTACTACGGAAGAATCGCAAAAGCAGTAACATCAACCCACACTTCCTTCTCTTATTTTAGTACTTGCTTTTGTCGATCAAATTTTGGCGCCGTTCTGGGGAGGGACGGCTTTATTGTTCACTACTAAAGATTGTTCTTTTTGTGTGTAGGATAAGTACCAAGGAGCACACTATCGCGGGAAGCAAAAGAGGTGGCCAAGGACATTGCGCGAGGAGTCATTTGCCCTCGGAAAAATTCGTGTAAAAGCGAGTTTTTCCGATTGAAGTACTAACAAACTCATTTGCAGGGTTGCCGAAAGCCGCTAAAAATTGCTTTCTAAATTATAGTTTTCTTGGATGCTTCACCTATATGCATGTGTAATAAATTCAACAGAAATCCACTTGTTGCTTAATTGAAATTTGGATTAGACTTTTGCATTTAGGGCACGTGTCTATTTCAATTCATTTCAATTTCTATTGAAGAGTGCTGGAGACAAGATAAGTGTGCATTCATATAGAATAGGACTAACATTTTGAAGTGATTTACCGCTTTGAGTGTTATCTTGTTGTGAATAAACTGTACACTTGCACAATTGACTTTAAGGCAAAACCCAAATAAACAAGATAAGGTGGGGATTTCATCACCCTTCCTTAGCCCAAAAACCATCTCCAAGTGCACTCACATTTTCCCAAGTCTTAACTAAAAATCAATAGACGTTGGCCCTAGGGACATCTCGGACTCACTAAGAGATTAACTGAGGTTGAAAATTGTAAGAACTATACTCATGCAAAATCGGTGTCTAAGGAAAGTGGATTGAGAGGTAAAGCCTCGAAAGCTCCGTGGTTTGGCATAATTAGGCCCGTGGCTCTGCCCGGATACCTCCCCTCGAGCTTTACCCTTTCCTGGCCGATTAGCTTGTAGTCGAGTTCCTACAACAACCTTCCCCGGAGAATCGACCAGTTAGGAGTCGTCTAGGTCCAGGTACCTTAGACTAAGGCTTGTGGCTATTTCTCTTTCTTTTGTTTGTTTTTAGTTCTTTTTTGATTGTTTGTTGTCTTCACGTTGGTTGTGTGTGCTGTATGCAAGAGTGGGTGAGAGATCCGTCAACTTCTAGATTAACAAGAAACACTTCTCTACCCTTGCATCCAGAACCGGTGATGGCGTCACTTCAGGATAGATTTTACCCGATCAGAACCTCACTTCCATCTTGCATAAAACTTCCTGAAGCAAACGGAAATAATTTTGAGTTAAAGCCCCAATTCATTAACACTCTTCCCAAATTTCATGGTTTAGAATCAGAGGACGCATACTTCTTTGTTAGGGAATTTGAAGAAGTATGCCTTATGATGCGTATACCCCAGCTAGGAGACGATGCGTTAGGTTACGTTTCATCCCTTTTTCCCTAAAGGACCTAGCTAAGAAATGGTTGTACAGTTTGCAGCAGATTCAGTCACGACGTGGGATGATTTCGTCAAGGCCTTCTTGAAGAAATTCTACCCAATTCACAATCCGGGTTGTTCATATTGTCAGGCACCGAACCATGTCTTTGAAGAGTGTCCTGTTTTTCCATACCCAGCAACTGCCACCGGAACACATGAACGCGGCTTACTCACGGCCGCCTCACAACCCGTACTCGCAAACCTACAATCCCGGCTGGAGGAATCACCCAAATTTCTCCTGGGCCCCAAACAATCCTCCCAGACCTAATTTTTCCAACAACTTTCACCATCCTGCTCCTCCACCACCTTTTCCCAGTCAAGCCCCATCTTCCTCCTCCCAGGGCTCTCTAATGAAAAGAAAATCAGTAAATTGGAGGAGAGCATAGAGGCTATCATTAAGTCCCAGGCTGCTTTCATGCAGAACCAGGGACAAACTCTGATAGTCATTCACAGGCCATATCAAGGTTGGAATTACAGATGAGCCAGTTAGCTAGCTCCCTAAGTGAAAGACCTAAGGGTACTTTGCCTAGTCAGCCATTAGTTAACCCAAAAACCTCCAACCAAGCATATGAAGTTCAGGATCATCAATTAACCAGTGTAATGCTGTTCACACACCTGAGATCTGGAAAGAAGGTAGACAACCAGGTCTGCCAGCAGAAAGTCCAGTCCATCCTGATCCCACTCAAGCCTCCACCTCTACTAGTTCCTCCCAAACCGCTCCACAGATATCTGACGAGGACAAAGCTGCTGAACAAGTTCACAAGCCTGTAGCACCCTTTCCCATAGGCTTAGGAACAATAATAAAAATATGCACATGGAGAAAATGCTAGAGATGTTCAACCAGGTTAAGTTAAATGTGCCACTTCTAGACGCTATCCAACAAGTCCCCGGCTTATGCCAAATTTCTGAAGGATATGTGTACTAAGAAGAGAAAGACCAATGTGCCCAAGAAAGTGTTCTTGGCCACTAACATAAGCGAAATTCTGTCTAGTCCATTCCGGTGAAATACAAGGATCCCGGATGTCCCACCATTTCCTGCACCATAGGACAGACCGAAATCAGTAGAGCGCTTCTTGACCTGGGAGCAAGTATTAACTTGCTACCTCTCTCAGTATACCAGCAACTTGGGTTGAGTGAGCTAAGCCCAACTCGAGTCACCATTCAGCTAGCTGACCGTTCTGTGAAGATCCCAAAGGGGAAAATCACAGATGTCCTCATCCGGGTCGGGGATTTCATTTACCCCGTTGACTTCATTGTGCTTGAGACCTAACCTGTGTCCAATCTTAGGTCTCAAACTCTCGTCATCTTAGGGCGCCCATTCCTTGCTACAGCCAATGCCATAATCAACTGTAGGAACGGGTCCATGCGATTAACTTTCGGAGACATGACGAAGGAAGTCAATGTCTTCAATCTTGGAAGACAACCTAGGAATGTCAATGATCAGACATTTGAGGTCAATTCTATTGAAAACCTGACTAGTGAACATGAGGAATGCATGGAGATAGAAGCTGAGGCAGAGTTTGATCTGGAGGCTGAGGATTTTAATCTAGACCAGATCGTGAATTCAGCAGTGGATTGGGCATCAAGCCCCAGTGTACCCCATCTTAGGATCGAAAGCCCAGAGATTCCCTCCAATGAAGCAACACCTTCCCTAGAGTTGAAAGCCCTGCCTGAACATCTCAAGTACGCCTACCTGGGCGGAAAGGACACCTTGCCAGTCATCATAGCATCCCACCTGACTGAGCAACAAGAGGGCAGCTTAATGTCTATTCTGGAAAGACATAGGGAAGCCATTGGATGGACAATGAAGGACATCAAGGAAATAAGTCCAGCCATAATGCAACATAGAATCCATTTAGTTGATGAAGCAACCCCTAGGAGGGACCCACAACGCAGGCTTAACCCTCTCATGCAAGAGGCAGTGAAGGCTGAAATTCTGAAACTATTAGATAATGAGATCATTTATCCCATTTCTGATAGCCAATGGGTTAGCCCGGTTCATGCGGTCCCAAAGAAGGCTGGCTTTACGGTAGTAGAAAATGAGGAAAAAGAGTTGGTACAAACAAGATTGCCTACCAAGGTTCGTGTTTGTATCGACTACAGGAAGTTGAATGCTGCTACCATAAAGACCATTTCCCACTACCCTTCATCGACCAAATGCTTGAGCGTTTGGCTGGACATGAGTACTACTGCTTTCTGGATGGGTACTCGGGATACAATCAAATCCCCATTGCTGCAGAAGGCCAGGAAAAGACAACGTTCACTTGCCCGTTCGGAACCTTTGCTTATAGGCGCATGCCTTTTAGATTGTGCAATGCTCCTGCAACGTTCCAACGGTGCATGCTTAATTTGTTCTCTGATATGGTGGAACGTTTTCTTGAGATTTTCATGGATGACTTCTCCATCTACGGAGATTCATTTGATCAATGTCTTCATCACTTAGAGTTAGTGCTACAAAGATGCATTGAGAAGAACCTAACTCTAAACTGGGAAAAATGCCATTTTATGGTGAGACAGGGGATTGTCTTGGGCCAAGAGATTTCGAGGAGAGGCATAGAAGTGGATAAAGCTAAGATAGAAGTGATTGCTAAGCTCCCACCACCTAAAAGCATCAAGGATATTAGATCCTTTTTAGGGCATGCTGGGTTCTACCGACGGTTCATTAAGGACTTTAGCAAAATTGCGAGGCCCTTAACTAACCCGCTCGCTAAGGACGTGCCCTTTGACTTCAATGATGAATGTTTCAAGTCTTGGGGGAGGCTTAAGCAAGAACTGATTTCTGCACCTATCATTTCTGCTCCTAATTGGGCCCAGCCATTTGAAATCATGTGTGATGCATCTGATTTTGCAATTGTGCTGTTCTAGGACAGCGCATCGATAATAGGCAGCACGTGATTTACTATTCAAGTAGGACCTTGATTGAGATTTTCCTGCACACAAAATAAGGATTATTAGATTTAAAATTAAAAGTGTGAGGTGCTCAATTCGAATCCGCGGTAGCAGTGGCTATGCGGGTCGTGATCCTCCGGAGGGACTAGCGATGGAAGCGTTTGTAAGTTATCTCTAAAAATTTCTTTTTTTTTTAGTTATTAAAAAAAATAGGAAAATATTAATTAAAGTTAGTTTAGAAAGAAAGCGGTATTTTACAATGAGTCGGAAAAGAAAGAATTGGGAGAAGTGTTGTGATTTAATCTACAAGAATAAAAGAAAAAAAAAAAGGAAGAAACACTAACCTCAGTTTGGTTGAAGAAAAATATGAAATCTTAACACTTTCTACCTTGCTTTGGAGGCATGAACGCATAAACCATAGGATCGATCTCAGTCCCCTGTTCGCATTATATCATCAAGCCTTGGCAAGTATGAATTGATACGTACCTTGAGGAGGAGAACATCTCCATGAAGTATCGTTGGTGATTGGTATTCAATTTTGCATATTTTACCTCATAATTCCCATGCATATTACAAATAAATATATGATTTTTACTCATCTTCTCTATATATTTGCAGGTTCACACTCTAATGGAGAGATAGCCCATTAATCACTTTAATTAGCAATAATTAAAGGGATTAAATTCAAGATTAAGATAAGCCCAAAATTTGAATCCAAGATCCAGAGAGATCCGCGTAACAACTCCAGATTCTAGAAGGCCACGTGGATAACAACCTTTCAACCAACCTACAACAGAAATCTGTTGCTGAACAGATTCTATTTTGCCGCGCCTTGCCGCCAAAACGCGGCAGATCCAGGGTTGTTGGATCTTGGATTTTGCGCCAACAACCTGGATCTCGAAGCTTCTCTCTGGGGCCTATAAATACTTCACTTGGACCTGCGAGCAAAGACTGAACAGAGAAGAGAGGAGAAATTGTTAGTTGTTGTAATTTTCATAGATTTTTCTCTAGGTTTAGTTCTTTAGTCCCTCTTCTCCTTCCCTAGATACTTTGTAAAAGAGAGAGATTGTGAGAGAGAGAGAGCTTGTGTAATCAAGGTGTGACAACTTGAAGCAACAAGGATTCATCCATTCTCCTTCCTCTACTTGAGCTTGGTTCTATTTTACTTGCTTTCTTTAATTGCTTTCTTTACTTGCTTGCTTTAAATCCTTGCAATTTAATTCATGCTTTGTTTTACTTTTCTTATGGCTTGTAGTTAAATTTTTCTACCATGTACTAGCTAACCACTAGCCTTGCCATCTTCACTAACTCATGGGTGATTGCTTTAGTTCATCTTGCAAGTTGGATGGTCTTCTCTTCTCCGATGGGTTAAACCACCCTTCATGCAATAGGAAAGTAATTAGATCAACACGCAAGACACATCTATGCCAATGACTCAAAGGCACGCCTTCACTATCACGGAGTTTGGTAAGCTTTGGCAAGGTAGTAAGGTAAGCTAGTCATGGTTTGATTCTTCAAGTTTTCATTCTTTCTAGTGTTAATAAAATCCAATCTTGATTTCTTTCCACTTTCCATCATGAACATATTCATCCATTCTTTCATTTCTTGTTCCATGATTATTTTATTCTATTAAGCATAGAAGACACTTCGTTTACATTTCTTCACTACGATTCGTAACGCTTCTATCGCAAGCTCTCCCTGAGAATCGACTCGGTATAGCCTTATGCTATAGCGGAGATAGGAAAGGATACATCGATACATTTACATAAACCTTTCTCGTCTTAATCAAAATGGCGCCGTTGCCGGAGAGAGCAACGGATTTTCTTTAAAGTGAGAAACTAAACGAATTTTCTTCTCTGTTGCAGGTTACAGGTTGAAGAAACAGAAAATTTGTATTGCAGTGACATATAAGTGGACCTGGGCCTCTGCTCTCGAAAGCAGAGACCAGGATCCCTCAGTTTTGCCGCAATTTCTGGGTTTTTGCCGCAGATTTGCGGCAATTCTGAGGTCACTACTGACCATATTTCTGCAGGGCTTCTGGTTCTGCAAAATACATCTGCTGCAATACTTAATTTCTTGTATTCTTCACCATACTCCTGCTAATTTAATCAACAGTAAAAAATTGTTTGAAAAGTTAAAAAATTGTTTAGACATTTGCATTTCTAGGCACGTGTCTTTCAATTTCTTTACTTTTACTGTTGAAGAGTGCTGGAGGCAAGGTACGTTTGCATTGCATGTAGACTAGGAATCATCTCTTGCTTGATTTTCATGCTTTGAGTGAATTCTAGTTATATATCGTGTACACTTGCACAATCCATTTTAAGGCATAACCCATAAATAAGATAAGGTGGGGATTTCATCACCCTTTCCTTAGCCCAAAAACCACCATCCCAGCACTCACTAACCCAAGCCTATTTAATAAAATTTGAATAGACGTTGCCCCTAGGGACATCTCGGACTCACTTAGGAGATTATCCTAAGGAGGAAAAGTGTTAGAAATAGACTCTTGCAAAATCAGTGTCTAGGAAAGGGATTGAGGGCCGAAAGCCCGAAGGTTGCTGGTTACTTAATTAAGGAACGTCTCTGACGGAAAACCTCCCACCAACCTTGCCCTTACCTGGCTGATTAGCCTGTGGTCAAAGTCTACACTAAACCTCCCGTGGACGGTCTAATCAGTTAGGAGTCGTCTAGGTCTAGGTCAACCATTCTTTTGGCTTGGTTTTGATTTTTTTTCTTTTCTTTTTGTTTGTTGTTGATTTTTCTTTTTTGTTTGTGATTGTTTGTGATATGGAATTCAACAATAATAATTCTTTCAATCCTAATAATAATCCATATTTCACACAGTCTCCATTCTATTCGGATAATTCCAACCCTGTGTTTTATAATATGCACCAACCAAATACACCGGGTTGGCCTTATCCGAATCAATATGACCCATACCCCCCATCTAATAATTATAATTTTCATAATGATTTCAACTCGTCACAGAGTCAATGGGGATTCCAGTCCCCCGAGTTTAATTATCAACCTCCTTGTCCACCATATCCACCTAGTTCACCGTATCCACAGTATTCATTTCCCAACTCCGCTTCATATACTCCTTTTTCTGAACCACCAATGGAAGAAAAATCTGAGTTACTAGGAGTATAGAAGCCAATCTTCAAAGGGTCGAGCAACAACTTCAAGAAACATTTGCCCCTCCAATTCCACAGTATTTTCAAGAGTCTTACTCAGTTCCACCTTCTTATAATGAACAACCATCTGCTTGGGGAACGAGTAAGGAATTCTTGCGTGAGTCCAAACACAAATCCCAAAATCTGATGGACTCACAATTTCAATATCACTTCCAAGACAATACTTCATCTTTTCATCAAAATAATGAAATCATCAATTATAGAAAGATGCTTGAAGACATGACTCATGCTCAAAATGCTAGAAATCGTGACATAGATTTGATGATCCAAACTCTTCATTCTCATCCTATTTCTAATGTCACTAGCCACTCTGTTAAAACCAAAGAGTCATGTAGTCTTGGAAGTCCAGATTCTATTTCAGCACACTCAACTGAACTTGTCCAACCTTTAGATCCTATTGACATTTTGGCAAGTTTTCCTTTTCCTGAAATCGAACTTGAGTATGAATATGATCCTGAAATTCCACTTGATGATTCAATTTTCCTTCCTGATTCAATAATGACTCCGGTGTCTTCACCTGATTTCACTCCATTTCCCGAGTCAGTATTGGATCCAGTGCCTGTCCATTGTGAAATTGAATCACCCATCTTTGAAGATCATACTGAACTTGGCCAATTCCATACTTTCGAAAGTCCCATTGATAAATTGGCAAGTTCACATTTTTGTGGAATTGAACTCCATGAGGAATATGATCTTGAACCCCAACTTAGTGATTCGATCCTTCTTTCTGATTCAATAATGACTCCGGTATCTTTACCTGATTTCAATCTTTTTCCGGAGTCGATATTGGATCCTTTCCCAATTCACAATGAAGTTGAATCACCCATCTTTAAGGATCATGTCAAACTTGACTAATTATACCTTTTTGAAGATCCTATTGATAAATTGGCAAGTTCTCATTTCTGTGAAATTGAACTCAATATGGAATGTGACTTTGACTCTCAAACTTGTGATCTAATTCAAATTCCTAAATCATTATTGACTCCTGTTATGTTACCCAATTTGAGCAACATTTTGGAGTCAGTTTTGATTCCCATCCCTCCTAAACTTGAATCACCAATTTTTGATAGTCACATTCCATTGTGGACAATACATGTGGACTTGAGTTTTCATTTCTTGACTTGGACCCAATTCCAGAATTCACTTTGACTCCTGAACCTTTACTTGATTTCAGTCACCTTCCTGAGTCAGTTCTTCCTGAGTCCAAGTCAACTGTTCTGTCATTTCATACATCATTCTGGGACAAGGGCGTTGATAAATTTGACTCCGAAATTATTTGGAAAAAATGGAAATTAGATGGGGTCATGTACTTAATAAAAATCTTTCAAGGATTTCTCTTTTTAGTGGGTCATATTCATGATATTTTTGGTGGGTTCCTCAAAACCCAATGTAATAATGATTGGGCCATGTTTCGTGGACCAATCAGACCACCACCGGAACCACCACCTTATGGTAATTTTTCTCCTTCCTTACTAACTTAGAGTTTTTAGATTTTCTTTCTTTTACACTTCTTTTAGAAATTAATAATTAAAAATAAAAAAAATAAAAATAAAGGAGGGATTTTTATGCATAAAGGAGTTTCCACACTTTCCAAATTCAAATCTTTCTAAATTCCTAGGTTTCTTCATATTCCAAGTCCCTAGGGTCAAAGTTATTTTCAAAACTTTCAAATCCCTAGGGTAAATTCGTTTTTAACCTAGGGATAGAAGTGGGATTCTAAAGTTCTTTCCCTCCTATAAATAGCCCCTCTTCCACACACTTTCTCCCTCACCAGCGAAAATATCTTCAGATCTGCAACTCTCTCCTAAAGCGCCGCCACTAAACTTTTTCCCTTCCTCCAGATCTCTCTGATCTGCCGCAAACCCGCGGCTTCTGCCGAGATTCCGCGGCAAAGTTGGAGATTCCTGCGTGCTGAAAATTCCTCACCAGTCGATCTGAAGCACAGCTAGCAGATCGGGTGCCAGCAACTTCATCAGATTCTTCTGTACCCACTGCAGAGATCAAATTTCTTCCCCCCACGAATTCCGGGGGTGGTTCGAATTCAAATCTCTCCTTTTACTGCTTTTTGATCTTGATTCATATCATGGCACCCTCAATTTTTGTTGAGAAAGATTTTGGGCAGATTTTATGTGATGTGAATGGTTATGGGCATGTATTTTTAGAGAGAATTAGGGCAAGGAATTGGTATTCACTAGTGTACGACAACACTGAGACCGATGCATTTTATTGTCCCGAACTGGTGACAATGTTTTACACGCATCTTGACCAAGCATCGATTGATCCACACATGTACCAGTTCACTGTACACATGCCCACAGGAGACCTACTTGTCACGCTTCCTCTTCTTGAGGAAGTCACTACTGTCCCATCCATCACACAGCACAGCGAGCCTCTCCCGTTGATTGAGTATATGACTATTATGGGGGCTCGTTGTACTGAGCAGGATCGTGGGCTCAAGCCAGCACGACATTTAGAAATATTCACTGCGTTGGACGTTGGATCCAACGAAACATTTTAGGGCTTGACCACACCTCCTCTTTCAACAGACCAGTGTTGCAAATTATACATGATTTAATGACTCGTCAACACTCGGTTTGTTTGAATAAGGTCATCTTCCATGCACTTATAGCCAACTCTTCACGCACACGAGGTGCCAAATACTCCCACCCCATCTTGATTACACGTCTGTGTAGGACTTTCCTACCAGACAATATTTTTGATTCATTCGATAGAGTATTTGTTGCACCCGAGAGACCTACCAGTTCGTACAATAGTTGTTTGCATGCGGTCTGGACACCTACTGTCCAACCCGAGGATGTTCCGGTAGAGTCCTCCTCTGAGGAGAGTTTTGATGCAGAGGATGAACCTGAGTTTTGGAGGCAGGACCCCCCACACGATACACATGCCTTCATGTCCTCCATCTGGAAGGGCATGAAGAAGATTTTTAGGGGGCAAGTGAGACTGAGGAAAAAGGTAGAAGAGCAATCCTCTAGGTTAGATAACATTGAGGCGACACTGAGGAGATCACAGTCGGCTGGACCTAGCACCACCGCGGGTCCAAAGCGACAGAGGGGGTAGTTTCTTACCTTTTACCTATTTCATGCATCATTTCATCTTGCATACATTGGGGACAATGCATGAGATATGTATGGGGGGGTATGTACTAACATAGGACATTTTATTTTCTTTATAGGATTTTTATTTTTTTTTTAGGATTTTTATTTTTTTAGGTCTTCCATTTTATTTTTAGATTTTATCTTTTTTCTAGATTTTCCACTTTCTTTTTAGATTTTACCTTTTCTTTTAAAAAAATAAAATAAAAATAAAAAAAAACTTTTTGAAATAAGAGACAAAGTTTTGATCTATTTTTAAGAAAATTAAGATGTATCTTAGAAATTAAGAAAGCCTTAATTATGACATCTTAAAATTAGTTGAAATAATAGATCTTGTGTGAAATTATAGGCTAAGTAAGTAAATTGGGGAGATATTCTTATCTTGAATTTTTTGCCTTAGATAAGTATGCACTTCACACTTACACATTTTTGGGATGGAGATAAAGACCAAAAATGCCATAAAAATAAAAAAAAGAAAAAAAAATATATAAATAAAACATCACTTATTAAGCTGGATAATTGTGCCTCAAGAAGCATGATTATTCACGCCTAACGGTGGTAAAGGAAATAAATAATCCCCCTTAGTTATGTGGCCTTTTTTACTCGAGACCTTAAACCCGAGGGATGTTTTCTCATCTGGTGCCCTAAGACCGTCTGGTTTGGGAGTCATCGGTTAAAGGCTCGCTACAAGGGTAAACTAGAAAGCCTAGACTAAGGGAAGAAAAATAAAAGAAATATATATATATATATATATATAAATAAATGGCTTGATGGTTGGAGTTGAAATCCAGAAATCTTCACGAGCACGGTGTGCATATTATCTAGGTTTTATGAAAGATAAAATATTCAATCCATTTTGAATTCTTACCTTAATTGAAAACAAGATCTTGCATGGAGACTAAGTTTAAGGAAGAATGATTATAGGTGGACTTATGACCTAGGATCACTTATATTTTTGCAAAAATAGTTCGTAAACATGTCTCTTGTTCAAAATGCGTTTTCAAAACACTAACATTTGTCTTCTTTCTTTATGGATTTTGTGGGTGTAATCCGCTGAAAACCCTCAGGAGACAACACTCCTCCTCTAGGGTAACCTAGAGGTTTAACGGCTTGTTGCACATGCTCAGTGCAATCGCGTCACCTGCGAAAGTGGTGTAATAAAATTGGTAGTTAGGATTTTCTTTTCTTTTTCTTTGTTTTTGCTCGGGACGAGCAAAAGAATAAGTGTGGGGGTGTGATTGGTATTCAATTTTGCATATTTTACCTCATAATTCCCATGCATATTACAAATAAATATATGATTTTTACTCATCTTCTCTATATATTTGCAGGTTCACACTCTAATGGAGAGATAGCCCATTAATCACTTTAATTAGCAATAATTAAAGGGATTAAATTCAAGATTAAGATAAGCCCAAATTTGAATCCAAGATCCAGAGAGATCCGCGTAACAACTCCAGATTCTAGAAGGCCACGTGGATAACAACCTTTCAACCAACCTACAACAGAAATCTGTTGCTGAACATTCTGTTTTGCCGCGCCTTGCCGCCAAAACGCAGCAGATCCAGGGTTGTTGGATCTCGGATTTTGCGCCAACAACCTGGATCTCGAAGCTTCTCTCTTGGGCCTATAAATACTTCACTTGGACCTGCGAGCAAAGACTGAACAGAGAAGAGAGGAGAAATTGTTAGTTGTTGTAATTTTCATAGATTTTTCTCTAGGTTTAGTTCTTTAGTCCCTCTTCTCCTTCCCTAGATACTTTGTAAAAGAGAGAGATTGTGAGAGAGAGAGAGAGCTTGTGTAATCAAGTGTGACAACTTGAAGCAACAAGGATTCATCCATTCTCCTTCCTCTACTTGAGCTTGGTTCTAGTTTACTTGCTTTCTTTAATTGCTTTCTTTACTTGCTTGCTTTAAATCCTTGCAATTTAATTCATGCTTTGTTTTACTTTTCTTATGGCTTGTAGTTAAATTTTTCTACCATGTACTAGCTAATCACTAGCCTTGCCATCTTCACTAACTCATGGGTGATTGCTTTAGTTCATCTTGCAAGTTGGATGGTCTTCTCTTCTCCGATGGGTTAAACCACCCTTCATGCAATGGGAAAGTAATTAGATCAACACGCAAGACACATCTATGCCAATGACTCAAAGGCACGCCTTCACTATCACGGAGTTTGGTAAGCTTTGGCAAGGTAGTAAGGTAAGCTAGTCATGGTTTGATTCTTCAAGTTTTCATTCTTTCTAGTGTTAATACCAAATCCAATCTTGATTTCTTTTCCACTTTCCATCATGAACATATTCATCCATTCTTTCATTTCTTGTTCCATGATTATTTTATTCTATTAAGCATAGAAGACACTTCGTTTACATTTCTTCACTACGATTCGTAACGCTTCTATCGCAAGCTCTCCCTGAGAATCGACTCGGTATAGCCTTATGCTATAGCGGAGATAGGAAGATACATCGATACATTTACATAACCTTTCTCGTCTTAATCAGTTGGCACTCGCTGAGACTTGTTACACTTGTACTTCAGAAATCACTTGCATACTCATCACAAACCAACAGAGATAAAAATAGAAAAAGAGAAGAAAACAAAAAGAAAAGTAAAAGCAATTAACAAAAGAAAAATATTACCTTTATTGCTTGAAACAAACGAAGAGAAGAGAAGTATACATCGGTGTCACTCTCAACATAGCTATCTCCCTCACTTAAAAGAAATAAAAATTACAAAAGAAAAACCTAACTACAAACTAGAAAAAACCTAGAAACCCTAGATTTGGCCCTCTGGCTCTGCCTCTGGACGCCCCTTCTCTGTTGCTCTGCAGGGGTATTTATAGGAGATATAGGAAGTAGAGTCCCAGTACAACTCCTCAACGAAACGCATCGCCAACCGCCTCAGGATTGCCGCAGAAACGGGAAATTTGCCGCGGAAACGCGGCACTTTTGTAGCCAAATGCCACGCGCTTTCTCTCGTGGCATCCTCTGGTCCGTCTATCTGGGATTTTCCTTCTGGAAGTTGAATCTCGACTCTTTATCTTGAGATTTGGATATAACTTGGGAATCAAGTTACCTAGATCCCAAATCTTTTTCACGAATTTCCTTCTCTTCTTTTAACTTTTATCCTCATCCCGCAAGTGTTTAGGGTTGAATAGAAGTCTATCCTTCCCTCTTCTTTGTATTTGCAACTTTAACCCTAGTGTATTTGCACTTTTGACATTTGGTATTTGCACTTTTGCACTTGGGCTTTGAATGTGGGCTTTTGGGCTCTTTTTAGACTTTAATTCTTTATTTTTTATTTACTCAAGGCCTGCACACAATAAATCATAAATATTAGTAAATGTACATAATTATATGAATAAATACGAAAATGTGATGGTAAATGTCATGATAAAAATGCACTTTTCACTACAAATCAGACCTTGAATGACGCCCAACAGAACTATACAACGACTGAGAAGGAATTCTTGGCCGTTGTCTTTGCGTTAGAAAAATTCCGGCCCTACTTGTTGAAAATCACCTAGAGGGGGGGTGAATAGGTGATAATGCTAATCAATGGACAAATTAAAAATTAAGATGTAACAATCACCCAACAAGATTCATAAGATGAATGAAAGCAAGTAAATATAGCAATGATGATGATAAGCAAGTAATAAGTGAAAGTAAAGTAAAGTAAGGAGTGCAAGAATGTAAACCAAACGCAAACACAAGAATATGTTATCGAGGTTCGAGCACCCAGCTCTACTCCCCGCCTTCCCCAGAAGGATTCTAGCTACTTCCACTATCACAAAGAAATCACAATTACACCGGAGTACCCAACTCCACAATCTCAATTACAAGCAATTTCTGAGTAGTCAAAAGACCACAAACTCTCTCTTTCAAATGTCTCTTCCCTTACAAAAGGTCCTTAGAGAACAATGAGTAGGAATGAAGCTCTTGTGTGTAAGGAGAAAAGAAAATGAAATCAGAGAATTCTTTTGAAAAACACTTCAGAAAATGAGAGAATTTCAGCACAAAAACCAAGATCTTTTGAAAGCCTTAAACTTGGAAACTTTTGGAATTTTTCTCTTGTGATTGATTGTTGTAAACAATCTCTCCCCAAACACCCCTATTTATAGGAGAGGGCTAGGGTTAAGGGATAAAACATAATTAGGATTAATCAGAGAGTATTAAGTTTGAAATATATCCCTTAAACTAATTTTAAACACAAAAAGACAAAATATAAAACAGCCCAGAAAATAGCCGTTTACTGTTCAACGGCTAGTCCGGTCGACCGCCTATTCAAAAATAGAGCCGTTACAGGCATACGGTCGACCGCCCGGTCGACCAAACAAACCCGAGAGCAAGGCTACTACAGTCAGGTCGACCGCCCGGTCGACCGGCAAACATGCACACTGATACGTGCATCTGCCAGAACCACGGTCGACTTGTCTGGTCGACCGGACAAGACTGACACAGGCACGGTCGACTGGTGCGGTCGGCCGGCTCAGGTCAAAAGTCAAGTTTAAAACACAATTTTGAAAAGACTTTGATTTTTATGAAAAATATCTTTAAATGGTACTAAGTATAAAACTTAAAAATTGATTTGTAGGCAGAGGATTTTGTATCAAAATATTTTTGTACATTTTATAGAAAATCATCTTAGAAACAATATGTGCGCAAAAACGTGTGTGCTTGAGCTTCAAACCTATCCATCATTCTTTAACAAAATTCTAAACCTATAAAACTAAAAACAAATCTTGTTGAGCAATCTTCAAGTCTTGAGCCATGCTATGCCTTGCTAGGGCCCCTTCTTCTATGTTCCTTCCTTGATATGTAATATGCCTTCTTTACTTCATGAAACCTAGAAGTTGTTGCAATAGCTAAGCAATGGCCTCCAAATATGGTACTAACCTGAAACTTATCTTAAACAAACTCATTAGTACCAAATAGCACTAATTTGGTTTGTCATCATCAAAACTCAATAAATGGAGAGTGTAACCTTTTGGGCCAACAATCTCCCCCTTTTTGATGATGACAAAACAAATAGGCTACAAGATAAAAATATAGGGGAGGAAAAAACTCCTCCTCAAATTATGCTATATAAAGAAAACATTTAAACTCAAAAACACAAGAACTCATTGAAAAACATAAAAACATATATGCTCTTGATACCAATTTAAACTAATTGAAACAATAATGAAAAACACATGTTATTTTCTTGATACTAACAAAACACAAGAATTCTCAAAACGCATGAAAACAAAACAAGACAACAAAAACATATATAAACTCATATGGAACCAAGACCATATAAATTTATCATGAAAACACAACAAGACAACAAAAACATATATAAACTCATATGGAACCAAGACCATATAAATTTATTTTTATCATGCACTAACTTATTCTCCCCCTTTTTGTCATACATCAAAAAGGGTTAGGAATCACATGTTTAATCAATAATATAAACATTTTCTCCACAAATAAACGAAAATCTAGCAAAATCAAGAGGTTTAGTGAAAATATCGGCTAGTTGCAAATCCGTAGAAACATAATCAATATCTATATCTCCTTTCTCAAAATGATCTCTAAGAAAGTGATATCTAATCTCAATGTGCTTGGTCTTACTATGTTGATTTGCATTCTTAGTCATGTGTATAGTACTAGTATTATCACAAAATATTTTTATATGATCAAAATGCAAATCAAAATCAAGGAGAGTATGTTTCATCCAAAGGACTTGTGCACAACAAGCCCCCGCGGCAACATACTCCGCCTCGGCAGTTGAGAGTACTACGGAATTTTGTTTCCTAGAGGACCATGAAACAAGACAATTACCAAGAAATTGACATGTCCTACTAGTACTCTTTCTATCTACTCTACAACCCGCATAGTCGGCATCCGAATAACTCGTCATTGAGAAATCTCCGGTTTTTGGATACCATAGACCCATCCCAATAGTGCCCTTAATATAACGAATAATGCGTTTTACCACAATAAGATGGGACTCTTTAGGACACAATTGAAATCTAGCACAAAGACACACACTAAACATGATATCCGGCCTACTTGCCGTTAAATATAAAAGACTTCCTATCATGCTTCTATATAATTTAATATCAACATCTTTACCTTGGTCATCTTTATCAAGCTTGGTTGTAGTTACCATGGGAGTGTTGCAAGTCTTTGAGCCTTCAAGTCCAAACTTTTTTACGAGTTCCTTTGCGTACTTGGCTTGACTTATGAACGTCCCATTTTGCAATTGCTTGATTTGGAGTCCAAGGAAGAAATTGAGCTCATCCATTGAAGACATTTCAAATTCAAGTTGCATGACTTTTTCAAAATCCTTGCATAAAAGCTCATTAGTAGAACCAAAAATTATATCATCTACATAAATTTACACAATTAATATATCATTATCAACATGCTTAGTAAATAGAATTGTGTCTACTTTGCCTTTAACAAAATCATTTGAAATTAGAAAACTAGAAAGCCTTTCATACCAAGCTCTAGGAGCTTGTTTCAATCCATATAAAGCTTTATCAAGTTTAAAAACAAAATCGGGATGAACATGATCAACAAAACCGGGAGGTTGAGAAACATAAACTTCTTCATTAATAAAACCATTCAAAAATGTACTTTTCACATCCATTTGAAAAAGTTTAAAATTTTTGAAAGATGCAAAAGCTAGTGTCATCCGTATGGCTTCAAGCCGTGCTACGGGTGCAAAGGTCTCCTCAAAGTCAATTCCCTCAACTTGAGTGTAACCTTGGGCCACTAACCTAGCTTTATTCCTAATGACATTTCTGAACTCATCCATCTTGTTTCTAAAGATCCACTTAGTACCAATTATTGGTCTATCGTGGGGCTTAGGAACAAGGTGCCAAACTTGGTTGCGCTCAAATTGATTGAGTTCCTCTTACATGGCAAGCAACCAATATGGGTCCGTCTCGGCTTCGAGAATGCCTTTGGGTTCAAAATGAGAAATGAAAGCAAAGTTACCACATAGGTCATGGAGTTTGGAGCGCGTTGTGACTCCTTTAGATGCATCACCCAAGATGAGCTCCTTAGGATGATTTGTAGCATATCTCCAAGCTTTAGGAAGCGGTTGAGAGCTTTCCTCTTTATCCTCTTGAACATCACCAATTGATTCTTGCTTTTCTTCTTGAGCGGGTGAGTCCTTCAAGGATAGTTTCTCCATGTTTTCACCTAATGGTTCAATCTCTACAACATTCTCAACAAACACATTAGATTCTTCAAATTTAACATGCATGGTTTCTTCAATAGTATGTGAAGATCTATTAAATACTCTATATGCTTTGCTAGTAGAAGAATATCCAACAAAGATAGCTTTATAAGCCTTAGCATCAAATTTACCCAAATTCTCCTTAGTATTTAAAACAAAACACTTGCATTCAAAAACTTTAAAATATGCAACATTAGGTTTTCTAGAATGATACATTTCAAAAGATGTTTTGGAAGAATTCTTACACACATAATACGATTTGAAATATAGCATGCGGTGTTTACGGCCTCGGCCCATAAATATTGAGGGAGGTCATATTCACTTATCATTGTCCCTGCCATCTCTTGAAGTGTTCTATTTTTCCTTTCTACTACTCCATTTTGTTGTGGAGTCCTAGGACAAGACATTTCATGCTTGATTCCCTTTTCATCACAATAAGTCATGAAGAGTTGGTTAACAAACTCACCACCTCTATCACTCCTTATTCTCAAAATCGAAAAGCCTTTTTCTTTTTCAACCCTTTTTCGAAAAATTTTGAAATGAGAAAAAGTTTGATCTTTATTTTGCAAGAAGAAAACCCAAGTGAAACGGGAAAAATCATCAACTAAAACAAATGCAAATCTACTACCATTTAAACTTTTAGTTTGTGTTGGGCCAAAAAGATCCATATGAATTAGTTCTAAGGGCCTAATAGTCATGATATCCTTAATTGGTTTGAAGGAAGACTTGGTTTGTTTCCCAAGTTGGCACGCACCACAAATGCGGTCTTTCTCAAACTTCAAGTAAGGTATACCCTTTACTAAATCCTTAGAATTAATTCTAGCAAGATGGTCAAAAGATGCATGTCCTAATCTTCTATGCCAAAGCCAAGAATTTTCATCAAAAGCATTCAAGCATTTAGTAGAACAATCTAAATTAAGCATGTCAATAATATAAACATTATTATCACGAAAACCGGTAAGAATACAAACATCGGATTTAACATCAAAAATCTTGCAAGAAGAATCATCAAAAACAACTTTAAGTCCACGGTCACAAAGTTGACTAATGCTAAGCAAATTATGTTTTAAACCATCTACTAAAACAACATTTTCTATAATAGGAGATGCACCAATTTGAATGTTACCTATACCGATGATAGTGCCTTTGGAGTCATCCCCGAAGGTGACGGAGCCACCTTCCTCGTACCTTGATAGGGTTGTAAAGTTGTTGATATCCCACGTCATATGTCTTGAACAACCACTATCAAGGTACCACCGCTCCCTACGTCTTGGAGCCTTGGTGTGTACCTACATCAAATAATTTAAGACTTAATTTTGGTACCCACATTTTCTTGGGTCCTAGAGGGTTAGTTTCATTAACCCAAACAAGATTATTTGATCTATTAACTTGGTCATAGCAAAATTTAGCTAAATGTCCATTCTCACCACAATATGTGCATCTATATACTCTACCATATTTGAAAGCATAATGAGTGTGTGATTTGTGAGCATGAGAGTTGTGAGCATGTGAATTTTTAGCATGAGAGGTGTGCTTTTTGGAAAACTTTTCTTCAAGTTTCTTAATGTTAAAAGCACAATCTTTCAAAACTTTTTCAAAATCAACCATTTTAGTTTTTAGAGAGGAAATTTCTTTTTCATTAACAATAGGAGATTTTCCCTTACAAGAAACCTTGTAGGCATTAAACTCATTTTGAATAGAAATAAGATTAGAAGAAATATCATCATTTTCTTTAGAAACCATAGCAAGTTGATTTTTGAGAAAAGCAACTTCCTTTTGCAATTTTAAGCATTCAAGTTTCTTGTTATCATAAGTTTCAGAAAGTTCAACAAAAGCATGTACTAGAACTTCCTTACTTAATTCATCATCTTCATCATAAGAGATTGAGAGGTTACCTTTGGAGTGTTTGTCATGAAACACATGTTTGCCGTATCCACCTCTTCTTCGGACTCGCTTTCCGAATCCCACGTTGCCTTGTACGCTTTCTTTTCCTCCGGCTTCTTTGGCTTGAAGGAGGAAGTCATCTTCTTCTTGAACTCCGGGCAATCCGCCATGATATGTCCGGGTTTGCGGCAATTGTAGCAAATGATCCTTCTCTCCTCTTTGCCTTCAAATTTTCTCCGGAAGTTGAGCTTGTTCTTCCGGTACAACCTCTTGACGTTCCGCACAAGTAGAGTTAGCTCCTTATCTTCTTCTTCGTCTTCTTCATCGTCATCATTGGTGGATGAAGTCTTGAAGGCTATAGATTTCTTCTTTGAAGTAGTGGCCTCTTCTCTTGCCTTCTTCTCCATCTCATGGGTCTTTAGGTTCCCAATGAGACTAATGAGGTCCATCTCGTCCTTGTCGTTCAATTCTTTTAAGGTGGTGGCCTTTATCTCCCATGAAGACGGAAGAGCCCGAATCACTTTCCGTACCTTTTGATCATTGGAGATGTCATCACCTAAGGAAGAAAGACCATTAGTGATTTTAGTAAATCTTGTAATCATACTATCAATAGACTCATCATCAATCATTTTAAATGACTCATATTGGGACCTCAAGAGATCTATATTAGCTCTCTTGACTTGTGAAGTCCCTTCGTGTGTGACCAATAAATGTTGCCAAATCTCATAGGCGGATTGGCAATAAATTACCCGTGTAAGGTCATCCTCATTCAAGGCGGTTAATAGGGAGTTTTGGGCCTTAGAGTTAGCCTCATATTCTCTAAAGTTGAAGTCGGTCCAAGTGCTCTCATCACTATCAGGTGCTACATAGGGTTTGGTCAAGGACTTGGCCACTAAGCTACCCAAAGATTGCAAAATATAGTCATCCTAACCTTCCAAATAGGGAAATTAAGTCCATCAATTTATGAGGGGTTTTAATGTTATCGGCCATGTTTACTAGTGTATGAATGTATGAATGAAAATGTTGATTAGCAAATTTTAAGGATCTCTCTATGGATGTTAAGCCAAAACCTAGAGTCCAAGCTCTGATACCAATTGAAAATCACCTAGAGGGGGGGGGTGAATAGGTGATAATGCTAATCAATGGACAAATTAAAAATTAAGATGTAACAATCACCCAACAAGATTCACAAGATGAATGAAAGCAAGTAAATATAGCAATGATGATGATAAGCAAGTAATAAGTGCAAGTAAAGTAAAGTAAGGAGTGCAAGAATGTAAACCAAACGCAAACACAAGGATATGTTATCGAGGTTCGAGCACCCAGCTCTACTCCCCGCCTTTCCCAGAAGGATTCTAGCTACTTCCACTATCACAAAAAAATCACAATTACACCGGAGTACCCAACTCCACAATCTCAATTACAAGCAATTTCTGAGTAGTCAAAAGACCACAAACTCTCTCTTTCAAATGTCTCTTCCCTTACAAAAAGGTCCTTAGAGAACAATGAGTAGGAATGAAGCTCTTGTGTGTAAGGAGAAAAGAAAATGAAATCAGAGAATTCTTTTGAAAAACACTTCAGAAAATGAGAGAATTTCAGCACAAAAACCAAGATCTTTTGAAAGCCTTAAACTTGGAAACTTTTGGAATTTTTCTCTTGTGATTGATTGTTGTAAACAATCTCTCCCCAAACACCCCTATTTATAGGAGAGGGCTAGGGTTAAGGGATAAAACATAATTAGGATTAATCAGAGAGTATTAAGTTTGAAATATATCCCTTAAACTAATTTTAAACACAAAAAGACAAAATATAAAACAGCCCAGAAAATAGCCGTTTACTGTTCAACGGCTAGTCCGGTCGACCGGTCGGTCGACCGCCTATTCAAAAATAGAGCCGTTACAGGCATACGGTCGACCGTCCGGTCGACCCAACAAACCCGAGAGCAAGGCTACTACAGTCAGGTCGACCGCCCGGTCGACCGGCAAACATGCACACTGATACGTGCATCTGCCAGAACCACGGTCGACTTGTCCGGTCGACCGGACAAGACTGACACAGGCACGGTCGACTGGTGCGGTCGACCGGCTCAGGTCAAAAGTCAAGTTTAAAACACAATTTTGAAAAGACTTTGATTTTATGAAAAATATCTTTAAATGGTACTAAGTATAAAACTTAAAAATTGATTTGTAGGCAGAGGATTTTGTATCAAAATATTTTTGTACATTTTATAGAAAATCATCTTAGAAACAATATGTGCGCAAAAACGTGTGTGCTTGAGCTTCAAACCTATCCATCATTCTTTAACAAAATTCTAAACCTATAAAACTAAAAACAAATCTTGTTGAGCAATCTTCAAGTCTTGAGCCATGCTATGCCTTGCTAGGGCCCCTTCTTCTATGTTCCTTCCTTGATATGCAATATGCCTTAATATAAAACAGCCCAGAAAATAGCCGTTTACTGTTCAACGGCTAGTCCGGTCGACCGGTCGGTCGACCGCCTATTCAAAAATAGAGCCGTTACAGGCATACGGTCGACCGCCCGGTCGACCCAACAAACCCGAGAGCAAGGCTACTACAGTCAGGTCGACCGCCCGGTCGACCGGCAAACATGCACACTGATACGTGCATCTGCCAGAACCACGGTCGACTTGTCCGGTCGACCGGACAAGACTGACACAGGCACGGTCGACTGGTGCGGTCGACCGGCTCAGGTCAAAAGTCAAGTTTAAAACACAATTTTGAAAAGACTTTGATTTTTATGAAAAATATCTTTAAATGGTACTAAGTATAAAACTTAAAAATTGATTTGTAGGCAGAGGATTTTGTATCAAATATTTTTGTACATTTTATAGAAAATCATCTTAGAAACAATATGTGCGCAAAAACGTGTGTGCTTGAGCTTCAAACCTATCCATCATTCTTTAACAAAATTCTAAACCTATAAAACTAAAAACAAATCTTGTTGAGCAATCTTCAAGTCTTGAGCCATGCTATGCCTTGCTAGGGCCCCTTCTTCTATGTTCCTTCCTTGATATGCAATATGCCTTCTTTGCTTCATGAAACCTAGAAGTTGTTGCAATAGCTAAGCAATGGCCTCCAAATATGGTACTAACCTGAAACTTATCTTAAACAAACTCATTAGTACCAAATAGCACTAATTTGGTTTGTCATCATCAAAACTCAATAAATGGAGAGTGTAACCTTTTGGGCCAACACTTGTTAGGTTCGAAAATGGTGATTTTCACGGATCACTCGGCTCTGAAATACCTCATGACCAAGAAGGAAGCAAAAGCCCGACTGATTCGGTGGATCCTTTTGCTTCAAGAATTTGACTTAGAAATCCGGGATAAACGAGGTATTGAAAATGTGGTTGCTGATCATCTTTCACGAATTCCTAATGCACTAATCATCCAAGCTCCGATCAACGAGGATTTCCCTGATGAGCACATCCTAGCCATTCTTAAGGAACCCTGGTATGCCGACATCGTTAATTACCTGGCCACGGGACAATTACCCGCTGACTGGACAAAGCAAGACCAATACCGCTTCTTTGCCCAAGTACGGTACTTCTTCTGGGAAGAACCGTATCTTTTTAAGTATTGTCCAGACCAAATAATTAGACGATGCATACCCGAGGAGGAACAGAGGAGTGTGCTCAGCTTTTGTCATGATCTTGCATGCGGAGGATGTTTCGGACCCCGTAAGACTGCAGAGAAGGTTCTACAAAGTAGGTTCTACTGGCCCACTTTGTTCAAGGATTCATATCATTTTTGCAAGTCATGTGCAAATTGTCAGAAAATCGAAAAAATTTCTAGAAGAGACATGATGCCCTGAACCCGATCCTTGAAGTTGAAAATTTTGATGTTTGGGGCATCGATTTCATGGGGCCATTCCCCAACTCCTTCGGCAACCAATTCATTTTGGTTGCTGTTAATTATGTCTCTAAGTGGGTAGAAGCTGTGCCAACCAAGATGAATGACAACAAAGTGGTTGTCAAATTTCTCAAAGAAAACATCTTCTCCCGGTTTGGCACCCCCCGAGCGATAATTAGTGATAATGGATCACATTTCTGCAACAGAGTTTTTGAAGCTCTGATGCGAAAATATTCTATCAATCACAAGTTATCGACCCCGTAACATCCCCAGACTAATGGGCAGGTAGAAGTCACCAACCGACAGATCAAGCTCATTCTGGAAAAGACTGTCGGACAAAACCGAAAGGATTGGTCGGTTAAGCTCAATGATGCATTGTAGGATTACCGTACCGCATTTAAGACAGTTCTGGGGATGTCTCCTTACAGACTCGTGTTTAAAAAAGCCTGTCATCTGCCAGTAGAATTAGAACACCGGGCCCTCTGGACAATTAAGCAACTCAACTTTGACCTGACCAAGGCCGGTGAACTTAGGAAACTGCAGATTTCTGAATTAGAGGAGATACGGAATGAAGCTTATGAGAATGCACTAATCACCAAGAGTAGGACCAAACTTTTCCATGACCAATTCATAACCCGGAAAAACTTTACCCCGGGAGATAGGGTTCTGCTGTACAATTCTAGGCTTCATATTTTTGCGGGAAAATTAAAAACTCGTTGGTCAGGACCGTTCATTGTGCGCACTGTTTTCCCACACGGTGCCGTGCTTATTGTAGATCCTAAAAATAACACGAAATTTAAAGTGAATGGGTAAAGACTGAAGCCCTTCTTGACCACTGAGCCGATGATTCCAGATGATAGTGTGCTAACACTTTTTGCCCCATCATACACCTAACCCCAACAAACAACCAAAAAAAAAAAATTTTGTTTATATGCTTACCCCCTGTACATTCTTTCGCCTATTTGTACTTGGCCGGCCCGAGTCCACGAAGATGGCAACATCATTCCTTCCCCCTATTTATTGCATTTGCATTTCCATCTGCATTCATTGAGGACAATGCATTAGATAGGTGTGGGGGGTGCTAACACTTTTCTTTTTCTTCTTTCTTCCTACTTCTCAAAAAAAAAAAAATCTAGATTGAAAAGAAATTTCATACTCTTTGTAAACATATCAAAAGATTGTAGGAATTACGGGAACCTTATTAAGGAATCTTTATTTTTGCCTAAGTAAACAAGAAAGAATGGTTTGACTAAAAAGATAGGAGGGATAAGGAAAATAATTCATACCTTTTATTTAGCCTTAGTAGTATATGCATAATTCACACACACATGCTTGGGATTTAGAGACACAACTCTAAAAAAAAAAAAGCTGGGTAATAATTGTGCCTCAAGAAGCATGATTACTCATGCCAAAAAAAAATCTAATTAATATATAAATCTTGATTTCGTGGCCTACTCCACTTGCATATTTGACCTGAAGGGTGTTTTTCCATCTGGTGCCCTAAGACCATCTGGTTTGGGAGTCATCGGTTTGATATGTGTTACATAAGTGAAGTAGAAAGCCTAATGGAACCAAGAATAATAAGTAAATATTAATAAAATTAAAAGATATTCAAAATTGAGTTGAAAAATCCCAAGCACATCACACTTACACATATGCATATCTATCTAAAGCAAAATAAAAGAATGAGTTAGAAGTACAAAATCCTTTCTAAATTTAAAGAAAAACCATAGTTTCTTCTTTTATGAAGGCTAAAGTATAAGAGGACTTATGAGGGTTAAACCTAATTCTTACATCATTCGGTCATTTTTACTTAGATGATTGAAAGTTCTTTTTCATAAATAAAAAAAATCCTAACAACTAACTTCTTTACTTACTGGATTTTGTGGGTGCAATCCGCTGAAAACCCTCAGGAGACAACACTCCTCCTCTAGGGGAAACCTAGAGGTTTAAAGGCTTGTTGCACATGCTCAGTGCAATCGCGTCACCTGCAAAAGTGGTATAATAATTTTCTCATTTTTTGTTTTGCTCGGGACGAGCAAAAAGATAAGTGTGGGGGTGTGATTAATCTCTAATTTTCCATAATTTTCATCACATTCTCATATTTATTTCATGTAAAATTTTGCTAATAAAACCTTACTTGCTTGATCCTAGGTCCATGGTGTGCAAATGAAGAAGAAGACCTAAATCACCATTTAATTGGTGATTAAAAGCCTACCATGTAGCCATTGACTTTAGGGTGAAGATTTTGTCAGGCCAGGGCGTCCAATCGCAAATCCAGGAGTCAGGTGGACAGAAGACAGACTGGGCAGCGCGCTGCCCAAAACTGGGCGCGCGCCGCCCAGCCTGGGCCGCGAAACGCGGCTTTTGCCGCGTTTCCGTGGTAGTTTGGGCGCGCGCGCGCTCAGGTTTCGGGCCACGTGCTATTCACATGGCCCCCTTTTTCCTGGTGCCTATAAATACCCCCCTGGGGTTTTCAGTTTGAGCAGATCAGAGTTGAAGCAAATTTTGTAATCTTGTTTTTAGTTTGTAGTTGTTGTTCTTCTTCTTCTAGTTTTAGGTTTTAGCCATTAAAGTGAAAGAGAGAGAGTGTGTAAAGAGTTGTATTTGAAGGGTGACAAGATAATACAAGTACAACTTCTCTTCCTTCTTTCCATTTACTTGTCTTTGCATTTATTTTTACTTGTTGTAGTGTAACTTCTTTCTTCTCCACTTCTTCTCTTTTACTTTGTTGTAGTGTAACTTCCTCTCTTCAACTTTTGTTTTCTTTTGTTTTCTTGTAGTGTAACTCCTTCTTTTCCACTTCTTTTCCTTTGTTGTTTCTTTTCTTTTTATGGCTAACTAACTTTCTCATTAGCATGGCTAACTAACTACTAAACCATTAATTTCTAACACTTGTTTGATAACCCACATGAGTCAATAGTGCCAAACAAGCCTTGTGCAAATGAGAGCTATGGCATCTTAAGACGAGAGTTCTAACTCTAACTTCCTACAAGTATTTACCTTCGCATATTTCATACTTAAATGGCTTTTTTATGATCTATGAGTTTTGTACTTTACTTGTTGTTATAAGTTAGAGACTTTTCCTTTTAACATTGCCGATACCAATAGTGCACTCGAGTCTTCCCTTATTCTCGCCTTCTATCGGATCTTGATATGGGAATGTCCGAGTTTTTGCCGTGTAAGGCTAAGTTTTAGGATGAACTTTCACTCGATTTTCACGTGATTAGTTCCAATGCACAAGGGTTGTGTTTGCCTATGATCCATCGTGAGGCTATCTTCAAAAAGTTAGAAATTAGTGGGAGCACTTAGTAGGAAGTTAGCCATGCATTTCTACAACTAAAAAAAAAATCACTTTTCACAAACCACCAAAATCTTCCAATAATTCTTCAAACAACTTGTTTTCACTTTTCAATTCTTTATTTGGCACAAAGAACTTTCTTTCTTCTTGAACTTTGAAGCCGCATCAAGCTTTCATCGCTCTCCCTCCTTGTCGATACGACCCGTATAGCCACTTCGCTACTACGGAAGAATCGCAAAAGCAGTAACATCAACCCACACTTCCTTCTCTTATTTTAGTACTTGCTTTTTATCGATCACAACAACCATAGCAGTATCCATATCTACTCTTAAGATTGTTGGAAAATGATATACAAAATACTGCTAAGCTATTTAAATTAAACTTTCAAGAAGGAAGGAACTTCTCTATTTTGATCGAGGCGTGCAGAGCACTGTCCTTAAGAGTAGATCGCGCCCCTCTGAGAGAGTATCTCGGGCAGCAGGTTGATGGCGGCCTACCCTCCAGGATTCAACGATCGCTGGCCCTGCAAGTGTGCACTCGCAATGCACAGGCCCTCGAACAGCTCGGTTTTATTTCCTCCAGAGATGCAGGGAAGAACTGAAGAGTCAATGGAAATTTCAGAGGAAGAGGAAGATGGTTGAGTTTTGTTTTGATAGCAGAGAATAGATCCTTTATAAAGGGAGTTTATCATCATTAAAAAATCTTTGGGAAGATAAAAAATTCTTGAACAGAGAACCAATCTTTCCTTGTGCAGAGAAAGCCTCGGGAAGAGCCACTGCAATGACAGGATAGGACAGGGAAAGATACGAATCTCAACAGCTATCTCTGACCCAAATATTATGACAGGATTTGAAAAGATTAATTGGCAAAACTTAACCCATTCGGGCACACCCGCGAGGCTCTAAAACCCGGATTTGCACCCCCCTGCGCGTGCGATGCGGGCGCACATGCGCATTAAGGTTTTCTAGATCCGGTAACCCAATTCCCTTCACTGGGCCTCAATGGGCTTGTGTGCGCGCGAGCACCCCCTGGTTTCTTGCCCACACAACCCATCATGAAAGGGACTCCATATATAAACACTAAGGAGTTCTTATCCTATCCAATGTGGGACTAAAGGAACTAGGCTTAATTTTGAAATACCCTCAAAATGCTAACAATCCCCCACTATTTCAAAATTAAAAGAAAGGATAATAGGAACGAGAGAGAAGAGGAGGAAACATAAGAACTCAATGCATCAATAATGGTGACTTTTGGTCTATGAACCACTACCTAGGATATGTAGGTGTGTCCCACAGGAAGTTGGTGAAACATAAAGTTTCTATGAACCAATCTTCCTAATTATGGATCATTGACCTACAACCCACATATCATTTAAAGAATCGAGCTGTTCAAAACGGGTTGGCGAATCGGCCATGCGCCCTGCCTGGATATTCATGAGTGCTCTAGAGAATATGTCTACATTCTCATAGGAAGCGGCCCCACTTCCACACTTATATAGGTGGATCCATCAAGTGTGAATTGCAATTAAACACACCACCCAATAAGGGCTATGGTAATCCATTAAGAGCTAATACTCATCCTTTGCACATTGCAATTTGCACTATCTACATCATAGGAAGGGACTTCTCAATAATAAAATAATGATAGTGCATCTCCAAGTCAACAAATGATTTGTTATTACCCATATGAACCTACTTCATAAGTTTATCAATCACATAGGTTGGGTTACTATCATTTTTGACTCTTTGTTATAGATATGAGTCCCATTCCCCTCGATGTATTCTCCACTAGTTTTCTCCCTTGTGGTTTGGTAAATGGATCACTCATATTAAGCTCTGACCTCACATAGTCAAGAGATATGATCCCATCATCCAGCAGCTGCTTTACAATTTTATGTCTTAGGCAAATATGCCTACTCTTTCCATTGTATATTTTATTCTTAGCTCTAGCAAAAGTAGCTTGGTTATAACAATGAATAGACACAGACGGAGCTGGTCCCTTCCAAATTGGTATATCAATTAAAAGATTCCTGAGCCATTCAGCCTCAGTACCTGCCTTCTCTAAGGCAACAAACTCAGACTCCATAGTGGAGCGAGCTGTGACGGTTTGCTTGGATGATTTCCAAGACACCGCACCCCCACCAAGTGTGATCACATATCCACTTGTAGATTTTAACTCATCAGAGTCAGAGATCCAGTTAGCATCTGAGTATCCCTCTAAAACAGAAGGAAAGCCACAATATGTCAAACTATAATTAATAATTCCTTTTAGATACTTTAGCACTCGATATAATGCTGTCCAATGATCCTTATTAGGACAGTGAGTGTAACGACTAAGTCGTCCCACGACATAAGCAATGTCAGGTCGTGTATAGTTCATCAAGTGCACTAAACTACCAATGATTTGTGCATACTCAGATTGTGACACACTTTGTTCTTTATTCTTTCTTAAGTGAATGCTACCATCATAAGGTGTGGAAACAGGAGTGCAGTCAAAATGACCAAATCTCTTCAGCATTCTTTCTATATAGTGTCCTTGTGAAAGCATGATATGATCAGAATCTCTAGTTATTTTAATTCCTAAGATCACATCAACTTCACCCATGTCTTTCATATCAAAATTAGAAGACAAAAATAATTTGGTGTCATTTACAATTTCTAAGTTTGTACCAAATATAAGCATATCATCAACATATAAACATATGATAACACCAACATTATCCTCAAATTTAGTATAGATACATTTATCAGCATCATTAATCTGATAACCATTGGAAACAAGAACACTATCAAATTTATCATGCCATTGTTTGGGTGCTTGTTTTAAACCATATAAAGATTTTACAAGTTTGCAAACTTTATGTTCATTTTCAGTTGTCATACAACCTTCAGGTTGGTCCATATATATTTTTTCTTCCAATTCTCCATTTAAGAATGCAGTTTTAACATCCATTTGATGTATCACAAGCTTATGAATAGATGCTAAAGCAAACAACACTCTAATAGATGCAATTCTAGTCACAGGAGCAAATGTATCAAAATAATCAAAGTCTTTCTTTTTAGTGTATCCTTTAGCAACCAATTTAGCTTTAAATTTATCTAAAGACCCATCAGGTTTTAGCTTTCTTTTAAATATCCATTTGCCGCCAATAGGTTTTGTACCTGGTGGTAAATCAACAAGTTTCCAAGTGTGATTTGATAATATGGATTCTAATTCATTATTAATAGCCTCTTTCCAGAATGGAGCATCCGGAGAAGAGATAGCCTCTTTATAAGTTAGAGGGTCATCATCAATAAGAAATGTAAAGAAATCTTTACCAAAGTCAGTTTCTTTTCTAACTCTTTTACTTCTTCTTAGTTCAATCTCTTCATTATTATCAGATTCTTTTGCATGACTAGATGATGAAGCATGAGATGGTTTATCAACATGGGTTTTCAATAGAAAAACTTGCTCAAAGAATTCTGCATTTTTAGTTTCAACAATAGTGTTAATCTCCATAACATTATTATCACTTCTAGTCACAAGAAACCTATATGAAGCACTATGATGGGCATAACCAATAAACATGCAGTCAAAGGTTTTGGGTCCTAGTTTCTTTCTTTTGGGTTCAGGTAGAAGAACTTTAGGTAGGCACCCTTACACTTTTAAATAGTTTAAGTTTGGTCCATGTCCTTTCCAGATTTCATATGAAGTTATACCGGTTTTCTTATAGGGTATTCTATTTTGAATTTGACAAGCAGAGAGTATAGCCTCCCCCCACAGATTCAGAAGTGCACCAGAACTTATAAGCATAGCATTCATCATATTTTTGAGTGTTCTATTTTTTCTTTCAGCAACACCATTAGATTCAGGTGAATATGGAGGGGTAGTCTCATGAATTATGCCATGTTGTTCACAAAATTCATTAAATTGTTTAAGTTCATATTCACCACCTCTATCCGATCTCAATCTCTTTATTTTCTTATTTAGTTGATTTTCAACTTCTGACTTATATTTCAGAAAAATTTCAAAGGCTTCATCTTTGAATCTTAATAGATAGACTACTGTATATCTAGAACAGTCATCAATAAAAGTGATATAGAATCTTTTACCACCTCTAATTAAGTTATTTTTAAGGTCACCAAGATCACTATGAATAAGCTCAAGCAGTTCAGATTCTCTTTGTACACTTTTGCATGATTTCTTAGTGGATTTAGATTCAACACATACTTCACATTTGTCATGATTAGATATAGTTACATTATGCAAGAGACCTATATCTTTCATTTTCTAAATGTAAAAAAAACCAACATGTCCTAACCTACCATGCCAAAGATCACAAGAGTCAATCATGTAAGCAGAAGAAGTAGATGCATTTTCATTCATGATTTTAAGTACATTCAGCATAATAAACCCTGACTACAGTACCTTTTACCAACAAATTGTCCATTCCTAGTCATTACAATTTTATCAGATTCAAAGCAGATCTTAACTCCAGCTTTTCCAAGAAGGGAAACAGAAATGTGGTTCCAACGAATCTCAGGAACATGAAGCACATCTGTAAGAGAAAGGATCTTCTCTAAAGTGAGCTTGAGAAGCACCTTTCCCTTACCCATAACGGGTGAGGGCCTCGAATCGCCCATGAACACTTGTTCCCCATCATCAACAGAGGAGTAAGAAGAGAAAGCTCCCCTGTCGGCACATATATGTTGGGTTGCCCCGGAATCAATCACCCAATTTTTATTATGTGCAGCCATGTTCACTTCAGAGATTACAGCAGCAATAATGTCACTCTCAACCAGGCTAACTTGTGGTTTGGATGGAGCCTCACCAGTCTTCCGGAACCTACACTGTGCTGAGTAGTGTCCGGGTTTGCCACACACAAAGCAGTTTCCTTTCTTCTTGAAAGGAGAGTTAGGGTTTCTTTTCATCTTAGGATTCTGATTTGGTTTGAAGTTTGGCTTATGAAAATGTTTCTTTGGTTTAGAAGGCTTGCTTTCAAATAGAATTGCCTTGGAAGTAAACTCCTTTGCCCTTTCAGTTTTCTCTCTCTATTTTTCTCTTCAATTCTAATATGAATTATTACATCTTCTAGGTTCATTTGTTTTCTTTTATGTATCAGTTCTCTCTTACAATCTTTCCATGAGTCGGGTAGTTTTTCAATTAGGGCTCCAGCAACAAAGGCTTCGGGTAGGGTGATATTTTCATTTTTAAGATCATCAATTAGAACATGATATTCATGAATTTGAGAAGAAATATCTTTTTCATCAGACATAACAAAATTCAAAAAATTTCCAATAGCAAATTTTTGAGTTCCAGCATCTTCAAGAATGTATTTCTTATTAAGACTTTCCCAAATTTCAGTAGCAGTTTTATAAGGACAGTGAACATCAAACAGTGCATTACTAAGTGTGCTGAGAATGATGTGTCTACAGATTTTGTTGGCCTTTTCCCAGTTTTGCAATTCTTTTTCTTTATCTGGTTTAGGATCAGTTATAGCAAAAGCATAACCAGTTACATCAAGTGTGGACATAACCTTTTCTTGCCATCTTTTATAGTGGGTTCCATTAAATGGTTCAATCCTAGATATGTCAGGCAGAGACTTAACATTAGTAGCAGCAACCATAGCAGTATCCATATCTACTCTTAAGATTGTTGAAAATGATATACGAAATATATACTGCTAAGCTATTTAAATTAAACTTTCAAGAAGGAAGGAACTTCTCTATTTTGATCGAGGCGTGCGGAGCACTGTCCTTAAGAGTAGATCGCGCCCCTCTGGGAGAGTATCTCGGGCAGCAGATTGATGGCGGCCAACCTTCCAGGATTCAACGATCGCTGGCCCTGCAAGTGTGCACTCGGAATGCGCAGGCCCTCGAACAGCTCGGTTTTATTTCCTCCAGAGATGCAGGGAAGAACTGAAGAGTCAAAGGAAATTTCAGAGGAAGAGGAAGATGGTTGAGTTCTATTTTTGATAGCAGAGAATAGATCCTTTATAAAGGGAGTTTATCATCATTAGAAAATCTTTGGGAAGATAAAAAATCCTTGGAAGAGAACCAATCTTTCCTTATGCAGAGAAAGCCTCGGGAAGAGCCACTGCAATGACAGGACAGGACAGGGAAAGATACGAATCTCAACAGCTATCTCTGACCCAAATATTATGACAGGATTTGAAAAGATTTTATTTTAATTTTAAATCCAAAAATAAAATTGGCAAAACTTAACCCATTCGGGCACACCCGCGAGGCTCTGAAACCCGTATTTGCACCCCCCTGCGCTCGTGCGATGCGGGCGCACATGTGCATTTAGGTTTTCTGGATCCGGTAACCCAATTCCCTTCACTGGGCCTCAATGGGCTTGTGTGCGCGCGAGCACCCCCTGGTTTCTAGCCCACACAACCCATCATGAAAGGGACTCCATATATAAACACTAAGGAGTTCTTATCCTATCCAATGTGGGACTAAAGGAACTTGGCTTAATTTTGAAATACCCTCAAAATGCTAACAATCCCCCACTATTTCAAAATTAAAAGAAAGGATAATATGAACGAGAGAGAAGAGGAGGAAACATAAGAACTCAATGCATCAATAATGGTGACTTTTGGTCTATGAACCACTACCTAGGATATGTAGGTGTGTCCCACAGGAAGTTGGTGAAACATAAAGTTTCTATGAACCAATCTTCCTAATTATGGATCATTGACCTACAACCCACATATCATTCAAAGAACCGAGCTGTTCAAAACGGGTTGGCGCGAATCGGCCATGCGCCCTGCCTGGATATTCATGAGTGCTCTAGAGAATATGTCTACATTCTCATAGGAAGCGGCCCCACTTTCACACTCATATAGGTGAATCCATCAAGTGTGCATTGCAATTAAACACACCACCCAATAAGGGCTATGATAATCCATTAAGAGCTAATACTCATCCTTTGCACATTGCAATTTGTACTATCTACATCATAAGAATGGACTTCTCAATAATAAAATAATGATAGTGCATTTCCAAGTCAACAAATGATTTGTTATTACCCATATGAACCTACTTCATGAGTTCATCAATCACATAGGTTGGGTTACTACCATTTTGACTCTTTGCTATAGACATGAGTCCCATTCCCCTCGATGTATTCTCCACTAGTTTTCTCCCTAGAGGTTTGGTAAATGGATCACTTAATTAAGCTCTGACCTCACATAGTCAAGAGATATGATCTCATCATCCAGCAACTGCTTTAGAATTTTATGTCTTAGGCGAATATGCCTACTCTTTTCATTGTATATTTTATTCTTAGCTCTAGCAATAGTAGCTTGGTTATCACAATGAATAGACACAGACGGAGCTGGTCTCTTCCAAATTGGTATATCAATCGAAAGATTCCTGAGCCATTCAGCCTCAGTACCTGCCTTCTCTAAGGCAACAAACTCAGACTCCATAGTGGAGGAAGCTGTGACGGTTTGCTTGGATGATTTCCAAGACACCGCACCCCCACCAAGTCTGATCACATATCCACTTGTAGATTTTAACTCATCAGAGTCAGAGATCCAGTTAGCATCTGAGTATCCCTCTAAAACAGAAGGAAAGTCACAATATGTCAAACTATAATTAATAGTTCCTTTTAGATACTTTAGCACTCGATATAATGCTATCCAATGATCCTTATTAGGACAGTGAGTATAACGACTAAGTCGTCCCACGGCATAAGCAATGTCAGGTCGTGTATAGTTCATCAAGTGCATTAAACTACCAATGATTTGTGCATACTCAGATTGTGACACACTTTATTCTTTATTCTTTCTTAAGTGAATGCTACCATCATAAGGTGTGGAAATAGGAGTGCAGTCAAAATGACCAAATCTCTTCAGCATTCTTTCTATATAGTGTCCTTGTGAAAGCATGATATGATCAGAATCTCTAGTTATTTTAATTCCTAAGATCACATCAACTTCACCCATGTCTTTCATATCAAAATTAGAAGACAAAAATAATTTGGTGTCATTTACAATTTCTAAGTTTGTACCAAATATAAGCATATCATCAACATATAAACATATGATAACACCAACATTATCCTCAAATTTAGTATAGATACATTTATCAGCATCATTAATCTCATAACCATTGGAAACAAGAACACTATCAAATTTATCATGCCATTGTTTGGGTGTTTAAACCATATAAAGATTTTACAAGTTTGCAAACTTTATGTTCATTTTCAGTTGTCACACAACCTTCAGGTTGGTCCATATATATTTCTTCTTCCAATTCTCCATTTAAGAATGCAGTTTTAACATCCATTTGATGTATCACAAGCTTATGAATAGATGCTAAAGCAAACAACACTCTAATAGATGCAATTCTAGTCACAGGAGCAAATGTATCAAAATAATCAAAGTCTTTCTTTTTAGTGTATCCTTTAGCAACCAATCTAGCTTTAAATTTATCTAAAGACCCATCAGATTTTAGCTTTCTTTTAAATATCCATTTGCAGCCAATAGGTTTTGCACCTGGTGGTAAATCAATAAGTTCCCAAGTGTGATTTGATAATATGAATTCTAATTCATTATTAATAGCCTCTTTCCAGAATGGAGCATCCGGAGAAGAGATAACCTCTTTATAAGTTAGAGGGTCATCATCAATAAGAAATGTAAAGAAATCTTTACCAAAGTCAGTTTCTTTTCTAACTCTTTTACTTCTTCTTAGTTCAATCTCTTCATTATCATCAGATTCTTTTGCATGACTAGATGATGAAGCATGAGATGGTTTATCAACATGGGTTTTCAATGGAAAAACATGCTCAAAGAATTCTACATTTTTAGTTTCAACAATAGTGTTAATCTCCATAACATTATTATCACTTCTAATCACAAGAAACCTATATGAAGCACTATGATGGGCATAACCAATAAACATGCAGTCAAAGGTTTTGGGTCCTAGTTTCTTTCTTTTGGGTTCAGGTAGAAGAACTTTAGGTAGGCACCCCCACACTTTTAAATAGTTTAAGTTTGGTGCATGTCCTTTCCAGATTTCATATGAAGTTATACCGGTTTTCTTATAGGGTATTCTATTTTGAATTTGACAAGCAGAGAGTATAGCCTCTCCCCACAGATTCAGAGGTGCACCAGAACTTATAAGCATAGCATTCATCATATTTTTGAGTGTTCTATTTTTTCTTTCAGCAACACCATTAGATTCAGGTGAATATGGAGGGGTAGTCTCATGAATTATGTCATGTTGTTCACAAAATTCATTAAATTGTTTAAGTTCATATTCACCACCTCTATCCGATCTCAATCTCTTTATTTTCTTATTTAGTTGATTTTCAACTTCTGACTTATATTTCAGAAACATTACAAAGGCTTCATCTTTGGATCTTAATAGATAGACTACTGTATATCTAGAACAGTCATCAATAAAAGTGATATATAATCTTTTACCACCTCTAGTTAAGTTATTTTTAAGGTCATCAAGATCACTATGAATAAGCTCAAGCAATTCAGATTCTCTTTGTACACTTTTGCATGATTTCTTAGTGGATTTAGATTCAACACATATTTCACATTTGTCATGATTAGATATAGTTACATTATGCAAGAGACCTATATCTTTCATTTTCTTAATGTAAGAAAAACCAACATGTCCTAACCTACCATGCCAAAGATCACAAGAGTCAATCATGTAAGCAGAAGAAGTAGATGCATTTTAATTCATGATTTCAAGTACATTAAGCATAAATAAACCCTGACTACAGTACCCTTTACCAACAAATTGTCCATTCCTAGTCATTACAATTTTATCAGATTCAAAGCAGATCTTAACTCCAGCTTTTCCAAGAAGGGAAACAGAAATGAGGTTCCAACGAATCTCAAGAACATGAAGCACATCTGTAAGAGAAAGGATCTTCCCTGAAGTGAGCTTGAGAAGCACCTTTCCCTTACCCATAACGGGTGAGGGCCTCGAATCGCCCATGAACACTTGTTCACCATCATCAACAGAGGAGTAAGAAGAGAAAGCTCCTCTGTCGGTACATATATGTCGGGTTGCCCCGATATCAATCACCCAATTTTTATTATGTGCAACCATGTTCACTTCAGAGATTACAGCAGCAATAATGTCACTCTCAACCAGGCTAACTTGTGGTTTGGATGGAGCCTCACCAGTCTTCCGGAACCTACACTGTGCTGAGTACTGTCCGGGTTTGCCACACACAAAGCAGTTTCCTTTCTTCTTGAAAGTAGAGTTAGGGTTTCTTTTTATCTTAGGATTCTGATTTGGTTTGAAGTTTGGCTTATGAAAATGTTTCTTTGGTTTAGAAGGCTTGCTTTCAATTAGATTTGCCTTGGAAGTAAACTCCCTGGCCCTTTCAGTTTTCTCTCTCTCTCTATTTTCTCTTCAATTCTAATATGAATTATTACATCTTCAAGGTTCATTTGTTTTCTTTTATGTTTCAGTTCTTTCTTATAATCTTTCCATGAGTCGAGTAGTTTTTCAATTAGGGCTCCAGCAACAAAGGCTTCGGGTAGGGTAATATTTTCATTTTTAAGATCATCAATTAGAACATGATATTCATGAATTTGAGAAGAAATATCTTTTTCATCAGACATAACAAAATTCAGAAAATTTCCAATAACAAATTTTTGAGTTCCAGCATCTTCAAGAATGTATTTCTTATTAAGACTTTCCCAAATTTCAGTAGCAGTTTTATGAGGACAGTAAACATCAAACAGTGCATTACTAAGTGTGCTGAGAATGATGTATCTACAGATTTTGTTGGCCTTTTCCCAGTTTTGCAATTCTTTTTCTTTATCTAGTTTAGGATCAGTTATAGCAAAAGCATAACCAGTTACATCAAGTGTGGACATAACCTTTTCTTGCCATCTTTTATAGTGGGTTCCATTAAATGGTTCAATCCTAGATATGTCAGGCAGAGACTTAACATTAGTAGCAGCAACCATAGCAGTATCCATATATACTCTTAAGATTGTTGGAAAATGATATACGAAATACTGCTAAGCTATTTAAATTAAACTTTCAAGAAGGAAGGAACTTCTCTATTTTGATCGAGGCGTGCGGAGCACTGTCCTTAAGAGTAGATCACGCCCCTCTGAGAGAGAATCTCGGTGCAGCAGGTTGATGGCGGCCTACCCTCCAGGATTCAACGATCGCTGGTCCTGCAAGTGTGTACTCGCAATGCACAGGCCCTCGAACTGCTCAGTTTTATTTTCTCCAGAGATGCAGGGAAGAACTGAAGAGTAATTGGAAATTTCAGAGGAAGAGGAAGATGGTTGAGTTCTGTTTTTGATAGCAGAGAATAGATCCTTTATAAAGGGAGTTTATCATCATTAAAAATCTTTGGGAAGATAAAAATCCTTGGACAGAGAACCAATCTTTCCTTGTGCAGAGAAAGCCTCGGGAAGAGCCACTGCAATGACAGGACAGAACAGGGAAAGATACGAATCTCAACAACTATTTCTGACCCAAATATTATGACAAGATTTGAAAAGATTTTATTTTAATTTTAAATTCAAAAATAAAATTGGCAAAACTTAACCCATTCGGGCACACCCGCGAGACTCTGAAACCCGGATTTGCACCCCCCTGCGCGTGCGATATGGGCGCACATGCGCATTAAGGTTTTCTGGATCCGGTAACCCTATTCCCTTCACTGGGCGTCAATGGGCTTGTGTGCGCGCGAGCACTCCCTGGTTTCTAGCCCACACAGCCCATCATGAAAGGGACTCCATATATAAACACTAAGGAGTTCTTATCCTATCCAATGTGGGACTAAAGGAACTTTGCTTAATTTTAAAATACCCTCAAAATGCTAACAATCCCCCACTATTTCAAAATTAAAAGAAAGGATAATAGGAACGAGAGAGAAGAAGAGGAAACATAAGAACTCAATGCATCAATAATGGTGACTTTTGGTCTATGAACCACTACCTAGGATATGTACGTGTGTCCCACAGGAAGTTGGTGAAACATAAAGTTTCTATGAACCAATCTTCCTAATTATGGATCATTGACCTACAACCCACATATCATTCAAAGAACCGAGCTGTTCAAAACGGGTTGGCGCGAATCGGCCATGCGCCCTGCCTGGATATTCATGAGTGCTCTAGAGAATATGTCTACATTCTCATAGGAAGCGGCCCCACTTCCACACTCATATAGGTGGATCCATCAAGTATGCATTGCCTTAAAATTGTGTTTCAGTTTCAGCTTTTGGCCTGAGCCGGTCGACCGACCGGTCGACCGTCACTATGTCAGCTCAAACCGGTCGACCGGACCAGTCGACTGGTATTATGGCAGTTTTGATGTATCAGTGTGCATGTTGACCGGTCGACCGGACTGTCGACCGGACCCTTCGGTCGACCGGGCGGCTGGCCGACTGAAGTGGTGTCACTCTCTGTTTGTTTCGGCCGACCGGGCGGTCGACCGATAGCCTGCAACGGCTCTTTTTGTTTGAATCCCGGTCGACCGGCCGACCGACCGAGGTAGCCGTTTCAGCCTTAACGGCTAGCTTTTAAACACGTTTTAAATTTGTGTTTTTCGTTTTTAAACGTATTTAAGGGATATTTTATGGGTCAAAATCTTCCTAATTAACATTATATGTGTTTACTTTTTAATCCCTAGCCCTATCCTATAAATAGTGGTGATTAGGGTTATGTTTTTAACAACTACAATAACAACAAGCTATATACAAAAGTTTCAAAAGTTTTCTAAAGCTTTCAAGAGAGTTTGGTCCTTGGTTTTTGTGCTGAAGATTCTCTCATCGCTGAAGTTTCATTTTCTAAACTCTCTCTAGTTCATTTCCTTTTTCACTTACACTATTTTGAGCTTCAATACTAATCATTACTCTACAGGGCTCTTGTAAGGGAAAGAGGCGTTTACAGAAAATAGTTTGTGATCTTTTGATCACCAAGAGAGAACTTGTACTTAAAATTGTGGAGTTGGGTTCTCCGGTGGTTGTAATTCTTTGTGATACTATAGTGGTTAGAAATCCTTCTGGGTGAAGGCGGGGACGTAGAGCTGGGTGCTCGAACCTCGAAAAAATTCTCCGTGTTTGCGTTTGGTTTACTTGTTCTTACTTGCTCTTAATTCTTGCTTCTATCACTTATTTTATATTCATTGCTTTATCTACTTGCTTCACATTTTCTTTGCAACATTGTACTTGCTTTACATTTTCATTATTATATTCACTTGTGGCATTTTCATATTGTCAATCAAATATCCATACAACAAGATTGCATTGCGCACCTCCAACTCATATCTAGAGGAATCAGGAGGAAGAAGTTTAGAACCCTTCACGGGGTATTCGGCTTCTAGTCTTGTTTTGGGTTGATTGTTGCATCATAATTTTTAAGTGTGCATTGATTAGCATAATCACCTATTCACCCCCTCTCTAGGTGATTTTCAATTGGTATCAGAGCTTGGACTCTAGGTTTGGCTTAACATCCTTAGAGAGATCCTTAAAATTTGCTAATCAACATTTGCATTCATCCATTCATTCACTAGTAAACATGGCCGATAACATCAAAACCCCTCCTAAATTTGATGGACTTAATTTCCCTATTTGGAAGGTTAGGATGACTATCTTTTTACAATCTTTAGGTAGCTTAGTAGCAATAGCCTTGACCAAACCCTATGTTAGACCCGTTAGTGATTAAAGCACATGGCCCGACTTTACCTTTAGAGAATATGAGGCTAATTCAAAGGCCCAAAATTTCCTCCTAACCGCCTTGAATGAGGATGACCTTACACGGGTAATTCATTGCCAATCCGCCTATAAGATTTGGCAACACTTGTTGGTCACACACGAGGGGACATCACAAGTCAAGAGAGCCAAGATATATCTCTTGAGGTCCCAATATGAATCCTTTAAAATGATTGATGATGAATCTATTGATTGCATGATTACAAGGTTTACTAAAATCACCAATGCTCTTTCCTCTTTAGGTGATGATATTTCCAATGACCAAAAGGTGCGAAAAGTGATTCGGGCTCTTCCTTCTTCATGGGAGATAAAGGCTACCACCTTAAAAGAATTGAACGACAAGGATGAAATGGATCTCATAAGTCTCATCGGCAACTTGAAGACTCATGAGTTGGAAAAGAAGGCAAGAGAAGAAGCTGCTCCTCTAAAGAAGAAGTCCATAGCTTTCAAGTCTTCTTCCACTCTTGATGACGAAGAAGAAGATGAAGAAGAAGATGAGGAGCTCTCCCTTCTTGTGCGAAACATAAAGAGAATGTATCGTAAGAACAAACTCAACTTTAGAAGGAAATTTGAAGGAAAAGAGGAGAGAAGAATCATTTGCTACAATTGCCGAAAGCCCCGACATATCATGGCCGATTGCCCGGATTTCAAGAAGAAGATGACTTCCTCCTTCAAGCCAAAGAAGCCGGTCGAAAAGAAAGCCTACAAAGCTACATGGGATTCGGAAAGCGAATCCGAAGACGAGGTGGACACGGCGAACATGTGTTTCATGGCAAACACACTAAAGGTAACCCCACAACCTCTTGATGAAGAAGATGAATTAAGTAAAGAAGTTATTGTACATGCTTTTGTTGAACTCTCAGAAACCTATGATAATAAAAAGATAGAATGCTCTAAATTGGAAAAGGAAGTTGCTTTTCTTAAAAATCAACTTGCTATTGTTTCTAGAGAAAAAGATGAAATTTCTTCCATTCTCATTTCTACTCAAAAAGAATTTAGTGCTTATAAAGTTGCTTGCAAAGCAAAATTTCCTAAGATTGATGAAAAAGAAATTTCTTCTTTAAAAAATAGAATTGTTGATTTTGAAAAAGTTTTGAAGGATTGTGCTTTTAACACTAAGAAACTTGAAGAAATGTTTTCTAAAAAGCACACTTCTCATTCTAAAGATTCTCATGTAAAAATTTCTCATGCTCACACTTCACACAACACTCATGCTAAATCCACACATGCTCACAAGTCTCACACACACTATACTTTTAAATATGGTAGAGTATATAGATGTACTTATTGTGGTAAGAATGGACATTTGGCTAAGTTTTGCTATGACCAAGTAAATAGATCAAATAATCTTGTTTGGGTTCATGGTACTAACTCTTTAGGACCCAAGAAAATGTGGGTACCAAAATCAAGTCCAAAGTTATTTGATGTAGGTACACACCAAGGCTCCAAGACGTAAGGAGCGGTGGTACCTTGATAGTGGTTGTTCAAGACACATGACATAGGATATCAACAACTTTACAACCCTATCAAGGTACATGGAAGGTGGCACCGTCACCTTCGGGGATGACTCCAAGGGCACTATCATCGGTATAGGTAACATTCAAGTTGGTACATCTCCTATTATAGAAAATGTTGTTCTTATTGATGATTTAAAACATAACTTGCTTAGTATAAGTCATCTTTGTGATCGTGGACTTAAAGTTGTTTTTGATGACTCTTCTTGCAAGATTTTTGATTGCAAAACCAATGATTGTATTCTCACCAGATTTCGTGATGATAATGTTTATATTATTGACATGCTTAATTTGGATTGTTCTACTAAATGCTTGAATGTTTTTGATGAAAATTCTTGGCTTTGGCATAGAAGATTAGGACATCCATCTTTTGACCATCTTTCTAGGATTAATTCTAAGGAATTGGTGAAGGGTATTCCTTACTTGAAGTTTGAGAAAGACCGCATTTGTGGTGCGTGCCAACGTGGGAAACAAACCAAGTCTTCCTTCAAACCAATCAAGGATATCATGTCAACAAGGCCATTAGAATTAATTCATAAGGATCTTTTTGGACCAACTAAAACTAAGAGCTTAAATGGTAGTAGATATGCATTTGTTTTAGTTGATGATTTTTCCCGATTTACTTGGGTTTTCTTTTTGGAACACAAAGATCAAACTTTTTCTCATTTCAAGATTTTTTGAAAAAGGGTTGAAAAAGAAAAAGGTTTTTCGATTTTGAAGATAAGGAGTGATAGAGGTGGTGAGTTTGTTAACCAACTCTTCATGACTTATTGTGATGAAAAGGGAATCAAGCATGAAATGTCAAGTCCTAGAACTCCACAACAAAATGGAGTTGTAGAAAGAAAGAATAGAACACTTCAAGAGATGGCTAGGACTATGATAAGTGAATATGACCTCCCTCAATATCTATGGGCCGAGGCCGTAAACACCGCATGCTACATATCAAATCGTATTTATTTGTATAAAAATTCTTCCAAAACATCTTTTGAAATATATTTTTCTAGAAAACCTAATGTTGCTTATTTCAATGTTTTTGGATGCAAGTGTTTTGTTTTGAATACTAGAGATAACTTGGGTAAATTTGATGCTAAGGCTTATGAAGCTATCTTTGTTGGATACTCTTCTACTAGTAAAGCTTATAGAGTATTCAATAGATCTTCTCTTACCATTGAAGAATCCATGCATGTTAAATTTGAAGAATCTAATGTGGTTGTTGAGAATGTTGTAGAGATTGATCCATTAGGTGACGACATGGAGAGACTATCCTTGAAGGACTCACCCGCTCAAGAAGAAAAGCAAGAACCCATTGGTGATGTTCAAGAGGATAAAGAGGAAAACTCTCAACCGCTTCCTAAAGATTGGAGATACGCTACAAATCACCCCAAGGAACTCATCATAGGTGATGTATCTAAAGGGGTAACAACTCGCTCCAAGCTCCATGACTTATGTGGTAACTTTGCATTCATTTATCATTTTGAACCCAAAAGAATTCTCGAAGCCGAGACGGACTCATATTGGTTGCTAGCCATGCAAGAGGAACTCAATCAATTTGAGCGCAACCAAGTTTGGCACCTTATTCCTAGGCCTCACGATAGACCAATAATTGGTACTAAGTGGATCTTTAGGAATAAGATGGATGAGTTCGAAAATGTTATTAGGAATAAAGCTAGGTTAGTGGCCCAAGATTACACTCAAGTTGAGGGAATTGACTTTGAGGAGACCTTTGCACCCGTAGCACGGCTTGAAGCCATACGGATAACACTAGCTTTTGTATCTTTTAAAATTTTAAACTTTTTCAAATGGATATGAAAAGTGCATTTTTAAATGGTTTTTAAATAAAGAAGTTTATGTTGAACAACCTCCTGATTTTATTGATCATGTTCATCCTAATTTTGTTTTTAAACTTGATAAAGCTTTGTATGGATTGAAACAAGCTCCAAGAGCTTGGTATGAAAGGCTTTCTAGTTTTCTAATTTCAAATGATTTTGTTAAAGGCAAAGTAGACACAACTCTTTTTACTAAGCAAGTTGATAATGACATTTTAATTGTCCAAATTTATGTTGATGATATAATCTTTGGTTCTACTAACGAGTTTTTATGCAAGGAGTTTGAAAAGGTTATGCAAAGTGAGTTTGAAATGTCTTCCATGGGTGAATTTAATTTCTTCCATGGACTCCAAATCAAGCAATTGCAAGATGGGAATTTCATATGTCAAGCCAAGTATGCAAAGGAACTCGTAAAGAAGTTTGGACTTGAAAGTTCAAAAGTTTGCAACACTCCCATGGCGACTACAACCAAGCTTGATAAGGATGAACAAGGTAAATGTGTTGATATTAAGTTATATAGAAGCATGATAGGAATTTTGTTATTTTTGACGGTAAGTAGGCCGGACATCATGTTTAGTGTGTGTCTCTGTGCTAGATTCCAATCGTGTCCTAAAGAGTCTCATCTTATTGCGGTAAAACGCATCATTCGTTATATTAAGGGCACAATTGGAATTGGTCTATGGTATCCGAAAACCGAAGATTTCTCTATGACGATTTATTCGGATGCTAACTATGCGGGTTGTAGAGTAGATAGAAAGAGTACTAATGGGTCATGTCAATTTCTTGGTAATTGTCTTGTTTCGTGGTCCTCTAGGAAACAAAATTCTGTAGCACTCTCAACCGCCAAGGCGGAGTATGTTGCGGCAGGGGCTTGTTGTGCACAAGTCCTTTGGATGAAACATACTCTCCTTGATTATGATTTGCATTTTGACCATATAAAAATATTTTGTAAAAATTCTAGTACTATTCATATGACCAAAAATGCAAATCAACATAGTAAGACCAAGCACATTGAGATTAGATATCACTTTCTTAGAGATCATTTTGAGAAAGGTGATATAGATATTGATTATGTTTCTACGGATTTGCAACTTGCCGATATTTTCACTAAACCACTTGATTTTGCTCGTTTTTCTTTTATTAGTGGTGAACTTAATGTTTGTGTTATTGAATAAAAATGTTTTCTTAACCCTTTTTGATGTATGACAAAAAGGGGGAGAATGAGTTTTTATATGTTTTTAGTTTTTGAAGTGTTTTCATAATTTCTTGTAATTGAGTTTAAGTGTTTTGCAAGTGTTTTATACCTCTCATGATTTTTTTTAGTTTCATGGTTTTTGCTTGCATATTACATTGTTTTTAGTTGTTTAATATAGCATAATTTGAGGGGGAGCTTACACCTCTCTTTTATTTTTTTAACATAGCCTATTTGTTTTGTCATCATCAAAAAAGGGGGAGATTGTTGGCCCAAAAGGTTACACTCTCCATTTGTTTAAAGTTTTGATGATAACAAAACAAATAAGAGCTATTTGGTGCTAATAAGTTTGTTCAAGATAAGTTTCAGGTTTGTACCAAGTTTGGAAGCCATTGCTTAGCTATTGCAAGATCTTCTAGGTTCGTGAAGTAAAGAAGGCTTATGGCACATCAAGGAAGGATCATAGAAGAGAAGGCTCTAGCAAGACTTTACATGGCTCAAGACTTCAAGATTGTTCAAGATAATTCATTAGTTTTGTTTTTAGTTTTGTTAAAGAATAGTGAATAGGATTGAAACTCTTTCACACACGTTTTTGCGCACATGCCTTTTCTAGAAATATTCCCTATAAATATATACAAAATATTTTAAAATAAAGTCTTCTGTTTATAAACTCAATTTTAGGCATTATACATGTTTCATATCAAAAATATTTTATTAGATATCAAAATCTCCTTAAAATTGTGTTTCAGTTTCAGCTTTTGGCCTGAGCCGGTCGACCGACCGGTCGACCGTCACTATGTCAGGTCAAACCGGTCGACCGGACCAATCGACTGGTATTATGGCAGTTTTGATGTATCAGTGTGCATGTTTACCGGTTGACCGGACTGTCGACCGGACCCTTCGATCGACCGGGCGGCTGGCCGACTGAAGTGGTGTCACGCTCTGTTTGTTTCGGCCGACCGGGCGGTCGACCGATAGCCTGCAACGGCTCTTTTTGTTTGAATCCCGGTCGACCGGCCGGCCGACCGAGGTAGCCGTTTCAGCCTTAACGGCTAGCTTTTAAACACGTTTTAAATTTGTGTTTTTCGTTTTTAAACGTATTTAGGGGATATTTTATGGGTCAAAATCTTCCTAATTAACATTATCGGTGTTTACTTTTAATCCCTAGCCCTATCCTATAAATAGTGGTGATTAGGGTTATGTTTTTAACAACTACAATAACAACAAGCTATATACAAAAGTTTCAAAAGTTTTCTAAAGCTTTCAAGAGAGTTTGGTCCTTGGTTTTTGTGCTGAAGATTCTCTCATCGCTGAAGTTTCATTTTCTAAACTCTCTCTAGTTCATTTCCTTTTTCACTTACACTATTTTGAGCTTCAATAATAATCATTACTCTACAGGGCTCTTGTAAGGGAAAGAGGCATTTACAAAAGATAGTTTGTGATTTTTTTATCACCAAGAGAGAACTTGTACTTAAAATTGTGGAGTTGGGTACTCCGGTGGTTGTAATTCTTTGTGATACTATAGTGGTTAGAAATCCTTCTGGGTGAAGGCGGGGACGTAGAGCTGGGTGTTCGAACCTCGAAAAAATTCTCCGTGTTTGCGTTTGGTTTACTTGTTCTTACTTGCTCTTAATTCTTGCTTCTATCACTTACTTTATATTCATTGCTTTATCTACTTACTTCACATTTTTTTTGCAACATTGTACTTGCTTTACATTTTCATTATTATATTCACTTGTGGCATTTTCATATTATCAATCAAATATCCATACAACAAGATTGCATTGCGCACCTCCAACTCATATCTAGAGGAATCAGGAGGAAGAAGTTTAGAACCCTTCACGGGGTATTCGGCTTCTAGTCTTATTTTGGGTTGATTGTTGCATCATAATTTTTAAGTGTGCATTGATTAGCATAATCACCTATTCACCCCCCCTCTAGGTGATTTTCAATTGGTATCAGAGCTTGGACTCTAGGTTTGGCTTAACATCCTTAGAGAGATCCTTAAAATTTGCTAATCAACATTTGCATTCATCCATTCATTCACTAGTAAACATGGCCGATAACATCAAAACCCCTGCTAAATTTGATGGACTTAATTTTCCTATTTGGAAGGTTAGGATGACTATCTTTTTACAATTTTTAGGTAGCTTAGTAGCAAAAGCCTTGACCAAACCCTATGTTAGAACCGATAGTGATGAAAGCACATGGTCCGACTTTACCTTTAGAGAATATGAGGCTAATTCAAAGGCCCAAAATTCCCTCCTAACCACCTTGAATGAGGATGACCTTACACGGGTAATTCATTGCCAATCCGCCTATGAGATTTGACAACACTTGTTGGTCACACACGAGGGGACATCACGAGTCAAGAGAGCCAAGATAGATCTCTTGAGGCCCCAATATGAATCCTTTAAAATGATTGATGATGAATCTATTGGTTGCATGATTACAAGGTTTACTAAAATCATCAATGCTCTTTCCTCTTTAGGTGATGATATTTTTAATGACCAAAAGGTGCGAAAAGTGATTCGGGCTCTTCCTTCTTCATGGGAGATAAAGGCCACCACCCTAAAAGAATTGAACGACAAGGATGAAATGGATCTCATAAGTCTCATCGGCAACTTGAAGACTCATGAGTTGGAAAAGAAGGCAAGAGAAGAAGCTGCTCCTCTAAAGAAGAAGTCCATAGCTTTCAAGTCTTCTTCCACTCTTGATGACGAAGAAGAAGATGAGGAGCTCTCCCTTCTTGTGCGAAACGTAAAGAGAATGTATCGTAAGAACAAACTCAACTTTAGAAGGAAATTTGAAGGAAAAGAGGAGAGAAGAATCATTTACTACAATTGCCGAAAGCCCGACATATCATGGCCGATTGCCCGGATTTTAAGAAGAAGATGACTTCCTCCTTCAAGCCAAAGAAGCCGGTCGAAAAGAAAGCCTACAAAGCTACATGGGATTCGGAAAGCGAATCCGAAGATGAGGTGGACACGGCGAACATGTGTTTCATGGCAAACACACCAAAGGTAACCCCACAACCTCTTGATGAAGAAGATGAATTAAGTAAAGAAGTTATTGTACATGCTTTTATTGAACTCTCAGAAACCTATGATAATAAAAAGATAGATGCTCTAAATTGGAAAAGGAAGTTGCTTTTCTTAAAAATCAACTTGCTATTGTTTCTAGAGAAAAAGATGAAATTTCTTCCATTCTCATTTCTACTCAAAAAGAATTTAGTGCTTATAAAGTTGCTTGCAAAGCAAAATTTCCTAAGATTGATGAAAAAGAAATTTCTTCTTTAAAAACTAGAATTGTTGATTTTAAAAAAGTTTTGAAGGATTGTGTTTTAACACTAAGAAACTTAAAGAAATGTTTTCTAAAAAGCACACTTCTCATGCTAAAGATTCTCATGTAAAAATTTCTCATGCTCACACTTCACAGAACACTCATGCTAAATCCACACATGCTCACAAGTCTCACACACACTATGCTTTTAAATATGGTAGAGTATATAGATGTACTTATTGTGGTAAGAATGGACATTTGGCTAAGTTTTGCTATGACCAAGTAAATAGATCAAATAATCTTGTTTGGGTTCATGGTACTAACTCTTTAGGACCCAAGAAAATGTGGGTACCAAAATCAAGTCCTAAGTTATTTGATGTAGGTACACACCAAGGCTCCAAGACGTAAGGAGCGGTGGTACCTTGATAGTGGTTGTTCAAGACACATGACATGGGATATCAACAACTTTACAACCCTATCAAGGTACATGGAAGGTGGCACCGTCACCTTCGGGGATGACTCCAAGGGCATTATCATCGGTATAGGTAACATTCAAGTTGGTGCATGATTGAGGCAAAACCTGCACAAATAATACGGAATTACAGAACTTAAAACAAATATGTGCAAGTGCTCAATTCTTCCGCTATAGCAAGTGGCTATGCGGGCCGTGATTCACAAGGAGGGTTTTGCGATAGAAGCTTTCACGTTCTTTATTGAAATTGTTAAGAAAACAAAACGATTGTTCTTCTCTGTTTTTAAAGTTAAGAAAAATGAAAAAGAGTTAATAGTTAAAGTTAGAAGAATATGAGAGATGAAGAAGGTGAAGAAAAATCAGAAAATGAAAGAAGCGACTATGTACAAATGAGTTTGGGAAAGAAAAGTGAAAACGATTTGGAAGAGGTGGTGATCTACATTAAAGAAATAAAGAAAAGAAAGAAAGACAATTACTTACCTTCTTTTTACCAAAAGCTTACCTTGAGTTCTTCAGCTACGATTTTACCTTGAAGTGGAGGCATTCAGCGCATAGCCCATAAGATTAGATTTTTGGTCTCTTCCACATTACATCATCAAGACTACTTCAAGTATGAAATGATACAGAGAGACTCACAATTCCATCGTCATGAGCTATCGGTGGCACTCGCAAAGGCAAGGCTCTTTCGATGCTTTTAGACTCACTTGGAAGACAGTTGTAAAAATAAAAGTGAAGTAGAAAAGAAGAAGACGAAGAAAACTAAATAGAAGTACATACACAGAAAGAACAAAGATTCGATTTCATAACAATCAAAGAAAAGAAAGAAAACCTTACACCATTGTCACTATAGCTCCAGCTTCATTCTTGTTATTCGATGAAAGTCTGATCTCCTCTTATTTACATAAATGAAAATTACAATTACATGAAAAACAAAAACAAAAACCTAAACTAAAGAAATGAAAAACTAGTCTAAATCCTAACTCTGCATTGGCGTCCCATTTCAGCACAGAGAATGCCCTTTTATAGGCCAAAAACCTAACAACCAGGATCCCGGGGAGATCGGGGGAGCAAACGCTCCCCTAACTCCCCAACCAAGCCGCGGAAACGCGGCTTTGGCCGCGTTTCCGCGGCCAGGGTGTGGCCAGATGGCCACACCCTGTTGGTGGGTCATCCTGAGAGTTTCTTCTAGCTTTATCCTTTGTTGGTTTCTTAGTTTGAGCCCCGGATTCTGACGAAATGACCTTAGATTCTTAGCTTTAACCGATCGATTCTGAGAGGATTCTTCTCAACCAGTTTCAACCTCTTAATTTTGCCCTGATTTAGTGTGTGCGAATTAATTCTGATTTAATTCAGAATTCTGGTGGGCTTTTGGGCTCATTTCTCTTCATCTCCTTAAGGATTGGGCCTGCAAATAAATTAAACAATTAATTAGGACAATGCAGGCTTTTATTCTAAAATAAGTATGGAAATATGATACTAAATATGCAATATTAGCGACCAATCACACTCCCATACCTATCTTTTGCTCGTCCTCGAGCAAAACAACTAAACTATACTAAGGATTATTAGACCACTTTTGCAGGTCACGCGATTGCACTGAGCATGTGCAACAAGCCGTTAAACCTCTAGGTTTCCCCTAGAGGACGAGTTTTGTCTCGTGAGGGTTTTCAGCGGATTGCACCCACAAAATCCATAAAGAAAGGAAAATAAAGAGTTAGTATTTTCGAAAAGCATTTTGAAAGAGAAAAATATTTGAAATATAATTGTAAGATCTAAGCAATCTATGTTATAGGAAGACTGAATTTTTCATTCCTAAACTTAGTCTCTATTTAAAAATTCGTTATCAATCAAGGTAAGAAGTTAAATTGTACTTCTCATCTAGTCTATTACTTTACCCTAAGTCATATGCACCTTGTGATCGTGAAAATTTTGACTAAGGGTTCATTAACTCTAACTCTTATGCCTTATTTATTTATACATATATATATTTTTGGTGGTATTATTCCTTAGTTCTATTAGGCTTTCTAATCTGCCCATGTAACGAGCCTTTAATCGATGACTCCCAAACCAGATGGTCTGTCTTAGGGCACCGGGTGAGAAAACACCCCTAGGACTTAAGGACTCGAGCAAACAGGCCACAAAACTAAGGATCTTATTATATGAACCTCCTTTAGGCGTGAATACTTATGCTTTATTAGGCACAAATACCCAGCTTAATCAAAGGAATTTTTTTTCAAACTTATCTAATCTTCTTTCGCATAAATACTAAGGCTTGCTTAGGCCAAAGCACCTAGCTAATCAATAATTAGATTTGTTTATTTTTTTTATATTTTTTTTATAAGGCATAAGAATCTTTGTTTTTGAACCCTAAGTGTGTAAGTGTATGAGGTGTGCATATTTCATCAAGGTAAAGATCAAGACTAAATTACTTTGACAAATTATCTTCCTAACCCTTAAAATCAAACAAATAATCATATTTTGACCAAGTATAAGAAATCCGAATTTAGATTTTCCTATTCCTTAAAATTAACTTAATTTCTTACAAAAAATATGTCAAAATATTATTTCTATTTTCAAAAATTTTAATAAAAAAGAAAACCTAAGCTATATTAGACCCTCCCCCACACCTATTTCATGCATTGTCCTCAATGTATGAATTAATGCATAGATGCATGAAAAAGAAGAAAGGGAAGGAAAATGTTACCTTAAGTTGGTGGTTCCGGTGGTGATCTGATTGTCCATGAAACGCGGCCCAATCGACTTTTCGTGGGTCTCGGAGGAACCCACCAGAAGTTTCACTAATATAACCCATTAAAATTATGAATCCATAAAGGATTTTTATTAAATATTTGACCCTATCTAATTTCAAATTCCATAATTAATTTCGGAGTCAAATTTGTCAACCACCTCGTCCCAGAAAGGAGTATGAAATGATAGAATGATTGACTTGGACTCAGGAAGGACAGGAACTAATACCGACTCAGGAAGGTGACTTAAATCAAGTAAAGGTTCAAGAGTCGAAATAGGTTCAGAAATTGGGTCCAAGTCAAGAAGTTGAAACTCAAGTCCACATGTGTTTTCCAACAATGGAATGTGACCTAATATGGGTGATTCCAGTTCAGGGATGATAGGTGATGGAATTAAAACTGACTCTAGAATATTATTCAAGTTTGGTAATAAAACAGGAGTCAATATTGATTCAGAAAGTTGAACTGGATCACAGATTTGAGAATTTAGGTCACATATCTCATTGAGTTCAATATCATAAAAATGAGAACTTGCCAATTTGTCAATAGGATCTTCAAAAGTGTATAATTGGTCAAGTTCAATATGATCCTCAAAGATGGGTGATTCAATTTTATTATGAATTGGTACAGGATCCACTGTTGACTCCGGGAAAAGATTGAAGTCAGGTGAAGATACCAGAGTCATTATTGAATCAGGAAGAAGAATTGAATCACTAATTTGGGGTTCAGGATCATAATCATTTTCAAGTTCTATTTAAGGAAAGGAGTAACTTGCCAAACTGTCAATATCTTTTTCAAAATTTAGAGTTTGGGGAAGTTCAAATGGTTGTTCTGAAATAGAATCTTGATTTCCAAAACAACCTGACTCTTCGGCTCTAACAGAATGGGTAGTGATATCAGAACTGGTCCAACGGTGAGAACGTAGAGATTCGACCATCATATCTATGTCACGATTACGAGTGTTTTGAGCCTGAGTCATGACTTCAAGCATCTTTTCATAGTTGATAGGTTCATTGTTTTGATGAAAAGATGAAGAATTGTCTTGGAAGTGGTAGTGAAATTGTGAGTCCATCAGATTTTGGGATTTGTGTTTGGACTCACGCATACTCATTTCCAAAATTAATGATTTCCTATTTTGGACGGGTGGAACTGAGTATGAATCTTGAAAATATTGTGGACTAGGTGGAGAAGGAGGACAAGTTGGTTGATAATTATGCTCGGGGGAGGTGAATCCCCACTGACTCGGTGAAGAGTTGAAATTATTATGGACATTATAGTTATTAGATGGGGGACATGGGTTATATTGATTCGGATAAGACAAATCCGGCACACTAGGTTGGTTAAAGTCATGATATGCCGGGTTGGTAATATCCGAAAATGAACTCGGTGTGTAATATGGATTATTATTGAAGTTGGAAAAAATATTATTATAAGCCATATCACACAATACAAACAAAAAGAAAGAAAATACAAATAATCAAACAAATAAAAGAGAAAAAAAAATCTAAACTAAGTTAGGGTAGACCTAGACCTAGACGACTCCTAAATGGTTAGACTGTCCACGGGAGGTTTAATGTAGACTTTGACCACAAGCTAATCAGCCAGGTCAAGGCAAGGTTGGTGGGAGGTTTCCGTCAAAAGACGTTCCTTAATTAAATAACCACCAACCTTCGGGCTTTCGGCCCTTAATCCCTTTCCTAGACACTGATTTGGCAAGAGTCAAGTTCCAACACCTTTCCCCTTAGGATAATCTCCTAATTGAGTCCGAGATGTCCCTAGGGCCAACGTCTACTCATTTTAAGTTAGGCTTGGGTTAGTGAGTGCTTGGATTCTGATTTTTAGGCTAAGGAAGGGTGATTAAATCCCCACCTTATCTTGTTATTGGGTTGGTGCCCTTAAAATCAATTAGTGCAAGTGTACAAGATATGTAAGATTCACTCAAAGCGATATAAATCAACCAAGAAGTGAGTCTTATGCTAAATGCAATGCATACGTACCTTGCTCCAGCACTCTTCAACAGTAAAATAAAGGAATTGAAAAGACACGTGCCTAAGATGCAAACGTCTAATCAATTTTTTTAACTTTTTCAACAAACTTTTTACTGTTGGTTTAGTAGCAGGTTTATGGTGATGGCATATAAGAAATAAAGATGCAGCAAGCTATGTTTTTGGCAAAGTAAGCAACCCTGCACAAAATCTATTAGTAGTCAACTCGTCCTTGCCGCAGATCCGCGGCTTTTGCCGTGGAAACGCGGCAATTCAGATCCTCGGCAACGGCGCCAAAATTTGATTGAGGCAAAACCTGCACAAATAATACGGAATTACAGAACTTAAAACAAATATGTGCAAGTGCTCAATTCTTCCGCTATAGCAAGTGGCTATGCGGGTCGTGATCCACAAGGAGGGTTTTGTGATAGAAGCTTTCACGTTCTTTATTGAAATCGTTAAGAAAACAAAACGATAGTTCTTCTCTGTTTTTAAAGTTAAGAAAAATGAAAAAGAGTTAATAGTTAAAGTTAGAAGAATATGAGAGATGAAGACGGTGAAGAAAAATCAGAAAATGAAAGAAGCGACTATGTACAAATGAGTTTGGGAAAGAAAAGTGCAAACGATTTAGAAGAGGTGGTGATCTACATTAAAGAAATAAAAGAAAAGAAGGAAAGACAATTACTTACCTTCTTTTTACCAAAAGCTTACCTTGAGTTCTTTAGCGACGATTTTACCTTGAAGTGGAGACATTCAACGCATAGCCCATAAGATTAGATTTTTGGTCTCTTTCACATTACATCATCAAGACTACTTCAAGTATGAAATGATACAGAGAGACTCACATTCCATCGTCATGAGCTATCGGTGGCACTCGCAAAGGCAAGGCTCTTTCGATGCTTTTAGACTCACTTGAAAGACAGTTGTAAAAAGAAAAGTGAAGTAGAAAAGAAAAGGACGAAGAAAACTAAACAGAAGTACATACACAGAAAGAACAAAGATTCAATTTCATAACAATCAAAAAAGAAAGAAAACCTTACACCATTGTCACTATAGCTCCAGCTTCATTCTTGTTCTTCGATGAAAGTCTGATCTCCTCTTATTTACATAAATAAAATTATAATTACATGAAAAAGAAAAACAAAAACCTAAACTAAAGAAATGGAAAACTAGTCTAAATCCTAACTCTGCATTGGCGTCCCATTTCAGCACAGAGAATGCCCTTTTATAGGCCAAAAACCTGACAACCAGGATCCCGGGGAGATCGGGGGAGCAAACGCTCCCCCTAACTCCCCAACCAAGCCGCGGAAACGCGGCTTTGGCCGCGTTTTCGAGGCCAGGGTGTGGCCAGATGGCCACACCCTGTTGGTGGGTCATCCTGGGAGTTTCTTCTAGCTTTATCCTTTATTGGTTTCTTCGTTTGAGCCCCGGATTCTGACGAAATGACCTTGGATTCTTGGCTTTAACCGATCGATTCTGAGAGGATTCTTCTCAACCGGTTTCAACCTCTTGATTTTGCCCTGATTTAGTGTGTGTGAATTAATTCTGATTTAATTCAGAATTCTGGTGGGCTTTTGGGCTCATTTCTCTTCATCTCCTTAAGGATTGGGCCTGCAAATAAATTAAACAATTAATTAGGACAATGCAGGCTTTTATTCTAAAATAAGTATGGAATATGATACTAAATATGTAATATTAGCGACCAATCAGTGCATCTCCTATTATAGAAAATGTTGTTCTTGTTGATGGTTTAAAACATAACTTGCTTAGTATAAGTCAACTTTGTGATCGTGAACTTAAAGTTGTTTTTGATGACTCTTCTTGCAAGATTTTTGATTGCAAAACCAATAATTGTATTCTCACTGGATTTCGTGATGATAATGTTTATATTATTGACATGCTTAATTTGGATTGTTCTACTAAATGCTTGAATATTTTGATGAAAATTCTTGGCTTTGGCATAGAAGATTAGGACATGCATCTTTTGACCATCTTTCTAGGATTAATTCTAAGGAAATGGTGAAGGGTATTCCTTACTTGAAGTTTGAGAAAGACCGCATTTGTGGTGCGTGCCAACGTGGGAAACAAACCAAGTCTTCCTTCAAACCAATCAAGGATATCATGTCAACAAGGCCATTAGAATTAATTCATATGGATTTTTTGGACCAACTAAAACTAAAAGCTTAAATGGTAGTAGATATGCATTTGTTTTAGTTGATGATTTTTCCCGATTTACTTGGGTTTTCTTTTTGGAACACAAAGATCAAACTTTTTCTCATTTCAAGATTTTTTGAAAAAGGGTTGAAAAAGAAAAAGGTTTTTTCGATTTTGAAGATAAGGAGTGATAGAGGTGGTGAGTTTGTTAACCAACTCTTCATGACTTATTGTGATGAAAAGGGAATCAAGCATGAAATGTCAAGTCCTAGAACTCCACAACAAAATGGAGTTGTAAAAAGAAAGAATAGAACACTTCAAGAGATGGCTAGGACTATGATAAGTGAATATGACCTCCCTCAATATCTATGGGCCGAGGCCGTAAACACCGCATGCTACTATCAAATCAAATCGTATTTATTTGTGTAAAAATTCTTCCAAAACATCTTTTGAAATGTATTTTTCTAGAAAACCTAATGTTGCTTATTTCAAAGTTTTTGGATGCAAGTGTTTTGTTTTGAATACTAGAGATAACTTGGGTAAATTTGATGCTAAGGCTTATGAAGCTATCTTTGTTGGATACTCTTCTACTAGTAAAGCTTATAGAGTATTCAATAGATCTTCTCTTACCATTGAAGAATCCATGCATGTTAAATTTGAAGAATCTAATGTGGTTGTTGAGAATGTTGTAGAGATTGATCCATTAGGTGACGACATGGAGAGACTATTCTTAAAGGACTCACCCGCTCAAGAAGAAAAGCAAGAACCCATTGGTGATGTTCAAGAGGATAAAGAGGAAAGCTCTCAACCGCTTCCTAAAGATTGGAGATACGCTACAAATCACCCCAAGGAACTCATCATAGGTGATGTATCTAAAGGGGTAACAACTCGCTCCAAGCTCCATGACTTATGTGGTAACTTTGCATTCATTTCTCATTTTGAACCCAAAAGCATTCTCGAAGCCGAGACGGACTCATATTGGTTGCTAGCCATGCAAGAGGAACTCAATCAATTTGAGCGCAATCAAGTTTGGCACCTTGTTCCTAGGCCTCACGATAGACCAATAATTGGTACTAAGTGGATCTTTAGGAATAAGATGGATGAGTTCGGAAATGTTATTAGGAATAAAGCTAGGTTAGTGGCCCAAGGTTACACTCAAGTTGAGGGAATTGACTTTGAGGAGACCTTTGCACCCGTAGCACGTCTTGAAGCCATACGGATAATACTAGCTTTTTCATCTTTTAAAAATTTTAAACTTTTTCAAATGGATGTGAAAAGTGCATTTTTAAATGGTTTTTTAAATGAAGAAGTTTATTTTGAACAACCTCCCGGTTTTGTTGATCATGTTCATCCTAATTTTGTTTTTAAACTTGATAAAGCTTTGTATGGATTGAAACAAGCTCCAAGAGCTTGGTATGAAAGGCTTTCTAGTTTTCTAATTTCAAATGATTTTGTTAAAGGCAAAGTAGACACAACTCTTTTTACTAAGCATGTTGATAATGACATTTTAATTGTGCAAATTTATGTTGATGATATAATCTTTGGTTCTACTAATGAGTTTTTATGCAAGGAGTTTGAAAAGGTTTTGCAAAGTGAGTTTGAAATGTCTTCCATGGGTGAATTGAATTTCTTCCTTGGACTCCAAATCAAGCAATTGAAAGATGGGAATTTCATATGTCAAGCCAAGTATGCAAAGGAACTCGTAAAGAAGTTTGGACTTGAAAGTTCAAAAATTTGCAACACTCCCATGGCAACTACAACCAAGCTTGATAAGGATGAACAAGGTAAATGTGTTGATATTAAGTTATATAGAAGCATGATAGGAAGTTTGTTATTTTTGACGGCAAGTAGGCCGGACATCATGTTTAGTGTGTGTCTCTGTGCTAGATTCCTATCGTGTCCTAAAGAGTCTCATCTTATTGCGGTAAAACGCATCATTCGTTATATTAAGGGCACAATTGGAATGAGTTTATGGTATCCGAAAACCAGAGATTTCTCTATGACGAGTTATTCGGATGCTGACTATGCGGGTTGTAGAGTAGATAGAAAGAGTACTAGTGGGTCATGTCAATTTCTTGGTAATTGTCTTGTTTCGTGGTCCTCTAAGAAACAAAATTCTGTAGCACTCTCAACCGCCGAGGCGGAGTATGTTGCGGCAGGGGCTTGTTGTGCACAAGTTCTTTGGATGAAACATACTCTCCTTGAACCACTGTATATTTCAGAATCCTGAACAATTCCAGTAGTAGCATGCCCACAAAATGCAGATTCTTCAAACCACTGTATAAAGCAGCTTAATTAAATGTTAAAAGCTTGCTTAACATATGTAACACTAAGGCTGCTTGTTTTGTAGGGTTTGGCTAAAAATGCATTTGACAAGTTCAAAAAATGCGTTGCAAGAAATGCAAAGCATCTTGCACATGCATATAGAACTGTAGAAAGGCCAGGAGTTCCACCTTGTTAGATACATAAATATGAACTTCCATGTTATTCTATTAACTAATACTATAAAGAACAAGAAAGACCACGTGAAAAAAAAACAAGTTAACTTAAAGAAAAAAAAAAAGAACATAAGAAATATGCAGTTTACCAATTAAATATGGAAGTGATGTGAAACGTGATACGTGTGTGAATCAGGAATCAGTGATTTCATAAACTTGCTATATTTCGCCTAAACGCGGGTCAGATCTCCTTTGCGGTTTACAACTTAAACCAAACTCAGATGTTGATGCGGATCGGCGGATTGGGTCGAATTGGTGGCGGGTCAAGTTCGGATTGAATCTGAACCTGAATCAAACTTTAGCAAGCTCTGTAGTCGGATTGATACGACAATATCGTGCTGCTTCTTCACCAGAGGTCGGCAGGGGCAAGCAGTGTCGGCGAGATGGCACTTGCAGTTGATCGGCGGCGAGGTGGCGGGAAGGAGGAAGAAGATGAGGTCTGGCGGCAATGGAGGAGAAGACGGTGGTGATCAGATTTGGTTGCAGTCTCGGCGGTGGGTTGTCAGCGGGCACTCGGCGGCGACGGTTGGCGCTCAGGCAGTGGGCTTGCGAGGATGCGAGGACGACGCTGATGATGGAGTGGGAGGAAGTTTGGTGCTGTTGCGTGAGAGTAGAGAGGGGAAGAAGAAGGCGCGGGTTGGGGTTGCTTTGGCTGTGGAAAGTGAAGAGAGAGATAGAATTAGGGTTATAATTAGAGTAACTAGGAATCGAATTATAAACAAATTCAGTGAATCAATTTCACACAATAATTTCTTTATCAAAATTCTTCAATGCTCAAAGTTTAAAACATGAGTCTATTAATAGACTTACAAATTTTAAGATCCCAAACAATAACAACTGATGTGGTACTAAATAAAAGACTAATAAAAAAGAAAATACAAAAAAAAATATACATAATAGGGCTTCATGTCTTCAACTGTAGATTGGCGTGCTTTTCCCTTCTTCACCTCTAGATGTTTGCAACAACAAGTTACTTGGCATCATTAAGAGCAATACTACCTAATTTATAAATGAGGGTTTAATCTAATATTTTCCGCAGAAAGAAGAAAAGAAATGCTTCAAATCTATAAAATGAAATTCCAGAACTTTCTTTCTTCACCTCTTAAACTATATGTTCTTTTATTGGCTTCATTTCTAGCAAATCTGATATCACTCCCTCACTGTGTGAAATCCACTTGATAATAGTTCCTTTGGTTAGAACCTATTCTAGAGGGTGAGAATATTATGTTATAGTTGGCATTTTTCTCCTGTTCGACCAAAATGCCCCACTTGACTTCATATTCCCAACTAGCAATTGCCCGACGCGCTGCGTGTGGTTTTACCAAATTTGGCAGAAGCAAGATAGCACAAAATCATTATATAAGGTAGCATGCAAAACAGTAATTCAAAGTTAGTACAGAGTAACTTGGGATCATATGATGGACCAGATTGTCCTTCTTGATGTTGGTTGTTGTTGTTGACTGTCTATAATTTTGGGGGTGATTTCAGTATTTTTGGGTGAACTTTTGGGGATGTCCTTTGGTGTGTATTCTGTTTGTGAGGTTAACTTTGAGTGCAATTCTATTTGGTGATGGGGTTTTTTGGTCTGCAGTGGGTGATTTTGTTGACAACGACATCGCTTTTATCCTTCTACAACTGTTCGGAGATCTCAGGCAATTTTGTTTACTCTGCTGCTTGCTTAATCTCAAGGGTCTACGTCTAGTGGTTTCGCCATTCTCCGTTGCCGTCTGTAGGCATAATCAAAGCTGAGGATTGATTGATTATGTTTTTATGTTCAGTTTGCTTTTTGTTGGGGGTGCTTTGAGGAAGAGGGAAACAATAGTTATAACAATCCGAATTAATTTAGACAACTTCTTAAACAATCGGAGCCGTCTTTAAGGGGAAAAAAACACCTCGTAGCTTATATTCTCTAGTGGGTACACAGATCAAGTTATCATAAGAGCTTTATGTGTGCTGCAAGTTAAAGTTCGCCAAATAGACACACCCACAAGATATATAATCAACTACTATGTTCCTATGATACACATTAGAAGCAAAAAGGAAAAAAGAAATGCTGGAAAAAGAAAACATTAACACCCATCATCACCCTACCCACGACGCTACCAACGCAAAGAAAAGAATACCTGAGGACTCCATCAACTTTTTCTTAAAAAAAAAGGAACTGAAAAAAGGAGGGAGGGAAGACTGGAATACATGGAATTCATCGATAAAAGAGGGGAACATTTCTGCGAGCATGATTCTGCCTTTAACAAAGATATTGAGACAATAGCATATTTATCAACTCACACTGCTACGTGTCTTAGTTTCTCCCTTCTTATTTAAGAGGCCAACATCAGTACTCATTTTGTTTCCAATGCTAAACCAATAACTATTGTATTCAATGACAATCACAAACAAATGGACAACGAGTGGTACTGCATGTCATCATCATATTCAAAGCAATTTTAGATGCCCAAAGATCACATAATGATGGGATGTGAAAATTTTTTGTCCAGAAGATTGCGCCAAAAAAACTAATGTGAAAACCATTGAAATCTAAAAGGGGAAAATTCCAAAATCAAGTGATGAAAGCTGAATTCTTTTTTATCTAGGGATATAAAATGAATAAAATTTAAACTAACAAGAAAAAACATGTCTTTGATGTGATGATAACTCAAAGAAGAGGTGCAGAGGATAGTGCAATTCCATACAAACTCTGACAAAGAACCTTCCGGTCATAATAACTGCAACGCTAATATTCCATATTTTCTACGCAATTTATGTGTAGAAGATCAAATCCAATGGTAAGGATCTTCAGTTTGGAAGGTCAAACTTAAATTTTGTGGTGGGAATATCCACATTCTAATAAAGCAGCCTAGCTGCAATTCAGAATCTTTTTCTTTATTTGCTTGAATATATGAAAACAACCTAGGAAAACATTGACCATATGTCCTGATAGAACTTAGGTCCTTATCCTTCTAACAATGTCCCCAATTTCCTAAAGAGTGTGTGTGTGGGTGTGTGTTGTAAGCTCTTACTACACTTTCTTTTGTGATATCAACATGCATAGTTTTACCACCAATACAAACAACACTTACGGTTTGGACCCATGCTCTAACTGTTGCTTACCAAATCCTGTAATCATGGGTAAAATGTGGGTGAAGTATGGAACTAATCAGTACTGAAAGTGATAACATTCTTACCTTAAAGACATGCTACTCTCAACTGACTCCTACTCATTAATCACTCAACCATAGAGATAGCAAGGTATACCAAAAAAAAAAAAAAAAAAAAAAGAACAGAGTAATATCCTAGTCCAGAAACCGTGTAGAATATTCCTTTAAGACTAGCAGTCTGTAATGGTAATTATGGTACAAGTGAAGCAAAGCTGTAACCATCTCAAAAGGAACTGAAAGTAGCTGACAAAATAATTACTCACACATTACTAGCCACACTAAGAAAAGAAACAAGCATATACTTCGTAATTATTTTACTCTTTTGTATGAATGAAATATGTATGCCCTCCTCCCAGCTTTCTGCAGAATGTTTTTATTCTGTCCATGAGGCATATGGTTAGATGTTTCCACTCCATGGCCATCATAAATAGTTCAACTGTCCCCCTCTAGAGTATTGGTCTGCTCTTATTGAGATGCATAACATGTACAACATATGATGAGAAATGGCAATACCATGTTGTACTTAAAGAGTGGATGATGTAATGCTGCCTGGATCGCAATCACCTTCAAATTGAAGCTAGGATTTTAAAATTTGAAATTGAAAAACAGATAGAATATTGGGTTTCCACCCCTTGTACGGGTTTCGCACCCAAAACTCAAGAGCAAGAGAAATCAAGAATTTAACAGAAATATTTGAGGAAATTTTAATCATTCAATAATCTAATGAAATAGTCAAGGGGGGTCTTATAGAGGCTTTACAATAAATGACTTCTGAAAAATAACTGATGTGATACTAAATGTCCACAAAAGAAAACAATGACATAAAATAAGTTTAAAACAAAGCTAAGGTAAAGCTAAAGAACTGCGTTACACCGCTTCCTAAAATAGACTCGATCGAATCGGCCCCTAAGCTTCGTGATGTCCTCATCAATTCCCCCCCAGTGGGAAGAACTCGACCTCGTCAAGTGTGAGAGAAAAACTGCTGCTGGTTCTGATAGCGCTTCAGTAGGTTGGGGTCAAACTGCCGGAAGTCCTTCTCGGTAATCCAAGAATTTTCTGAATCAGGTCTTCCTTTTCACTTAATGAGATAGCGTCGCGTCCCTCCATCTCTAGTGGAGACGATCTAATCATCCAAAATAGAATCTATGTTTTCTATTGTATGGGGTAGTTTAGGAAGAAGTGGAGGTAGTTGGAGGCTCTCAGAGAGAAGGTCCAGGGTAGGCTCATCCACGAATGAATCAGAAGGAGTATCAAAGATATCTCTATATGGAATCAAGTCCTTAATATTAAAAGTGTAACTGATGCCAATGTCCAGTGGGAGATCTACCACATAAGTATTAGAATTGATTTTCTCGAGAATTTAGAATGGCCTTGGGCTTCACACGTGCAATTTCTTCACGGTTCCCTAAGGAAACTGCTCGGGTCTCATGTGGACCATCACATAATTATCAACATTAAATGTCCTTAATCTGCAATGTAAATCTGTAGAAGTTTTATAATCAGTATTATTTCTTGTTATCTTTTCTGATCTCTCATGTAGTGCACTTATATGAGACGCAAATGTTGATGCAGAATCTGATACCCTAGAATGATGATGAGCCATGCGAATTAAATCAATTGGCTGTCTAGGTTTAAATCCAGTTACTATTTCGAAAGGACTAAAACTCTTAGAACTATTGACAGAACATTGTATACAAATTCGGCCATTGGAAAATAAGATCCCAAGTTTTCAAATTTTTCTCAACAAGACACCTAAGGAGATTTCTTAAAGTTCTATTTACTACCTCGCTCTGGCCATCTGTTTGAGGATGAAAAGCTGTCGAGAATTTCAGTTTAGTGCTCATCTTGTGCTAAAGTGTTTGTCAGAAATAGCTAATAAACTTAACGTCCCTATCAGACACCATAATTTTGGGCAGCCCATGTAACTTGATGACGCTATCAAAGAACATGACAACTACTCAAGACGCATATGAGGTTTTAGAGCACGGGATGAAGAGAGCCATTTTGGAGAATCGGTCAACTACTAGTAGGATAGAGTCGTGTCTTTTTTGAGTTTTTGGCAACCTAGTATGAATCTAGGCTCACGTCTTGCCAAGAGCAATTGGGCACAGGGAGGAGAGCGTATGGTCTGGCAATCTGCTTTTATTGCTTGGCTAGTTGACATGTGCGACACTGGCTAATGATCTTAATGATATCTTTCTTCAAACTCGGCCAATAGAATCGGTGTTCAACAACCTCAATTGTCTTGTTTTGCTCGAAATGTCCAACCAGAGCTCTAGTATGTATTTCCAAGAGAGAAAATCCCTGAGGGATATACGGGGAATACATAGCTTATAAAATCTGAATAGATAACCGTCTTGTAACAGAAAATCGTCCATTTCATGAATAGAGCCATCCCGTAAGGTGACATAAATTTTTTCAAAGTCGGGGCATGAGTAACACTCCTCTCTCAACCTCTCAAACTCAATCACTTCTGCACTCATAATTACCAAAATCATAACACGTCGGCTGAGCGCATCAGCGACCTTATTCTCAACTCTTGCCTTGTGTTTGAGAATAAATGTGTAATCTTGTAGGAACTCCACCATTTGATGTGTCTCACATTTAGCCTCTTCTGGAGTTAAGGTACTTCAGCACTTCATGATATGAATACGGCATGAACTCCTGCAGTAATGGATAATGCCTCCAGTAGCGCAAAACCTGCTCAACCGCATTAAATTTCTTATCATATATGGAGTATTGCTATCGGACGTCATTTAATTTTTCACTGAAATAAGCAACGGGATGATTTCTGACTCAGCACACCACCTATTGTCAGTCCCGATGCGTCACATGTTACTGCAAACGCCTTTGAAAAGTCAGAGAGATGCATTACAAGAGCTTCCAATCATCATCCTCTTAATTTCAATAAAAACCTTGGTAGCAGTAGGAGTCTACTGGAATCCCTTGCTCTTCCAACAGTCAGTTATAGATGCCATAATAGTACTAAAATTCTTTATGAACTGACGGTAGAAAGTGGCTAACCCGTGAAAACTCCTGGCTTCCCTAATCGTTCGGGGTTGCGTCCACTCAGTGATTGTTTTCACCTTCTCAGGGTCCGCGAAATCTCCCTCGGACGAAACCACAAATCCTAGGAAGATAATCCTATCGTACAGAAAGCACACTTTTTTGGGTTTGCATAAACTTCTCAGCTTAGAGTGTGCGAAGGACTTTCCCTCAGATGGCCCACATGTTGCTCCTGAGTTTAACTATAGATCAGTATATCATCAAAGTATACCACTACGAATTTACTGATAAATGACCGAAACAATTTAGTCATCACTCTCATAAAGGTGCTAAGAGTATTGGACAGTCCAAGGGCATAACCAACCATTCATACAAACCCATCTTTAGTTTTAAATACAGTTTTTCATTCGTCCCTTTAGCGGATTCTAATTTGGTGGTACCCACTCTTATATAAATCTTGGAGAAGATTGTGGCACCTAACATCAGATCCAACATATCATCAAGACGGGGAATGGGGAATGATACTTGACGGTGATCTTGTTGATCGCGCGGCTATCCACATACATACGCCATGTACTATCTTCTTTGGTGCTAAGAGTGCGAGAACTGCATATGAGCTCAAACTCTCTTTGATGAACCCCTTATCAAGCAACTCTTCTACCTGCCGTTGTAATTCTGCATGTCAGTAGGGTTCATTCCGTAGTGAGGCAGGTTTGGTAAAGTTGTTCCTGGGACTAAATCAATAGAATGTTGAATATCTCGCATGAGAGGCAACTCATTTGGGAGATCTTGTGGGAGGGTTTTAAAAAACTCCTCCAAGATTGGTTTAATGTACCTGGGTATCTGCACCTCGATTTTTGATCAGCCTCTTGAGCCACGACTGCATTCAAGTAGAACCCTCATGCAACCTTTTTTCAATTTGATCGTGGCTAATCAAACGCATTACCATCTTACCTTTTCCCTTACACCTTTCTTTTTAGGAGTTAGGACATCCACTTTGTCTTTTCCTTTGTCAAACCCCTTTTCTCGGGTTGGTGGTTTCGGTTGATTCGGCATAATCTTCACCATTTTGCTGTTATAGATGAACGAATATTAGTTGGTACGTTCATGGTCACATTTAAGTCAAAGAACTATAGTCAACCCAAAATGATATGACCAACATTCATAGGGAGTATGTCATACCATACATTATTTGTGTACATGGCAAACAGGATGGGAATTTGATATCTCTCCTAAATATCTATGGATGTAGCGTCGATCTATGTGACCTTATAGAGATTTGGATGCTTCACCAGTCTCATCCCCAAGGTGGTGATTAATTTTGACGCAACGGCGTTGATGCAACTACCACTTGTTGGCCCAAAGGCCTTCCACCCTAGTTTGATGATGATTAACTCATGTAGTTATGTTTACTAATATCTTGTGTTGTTTAAGTTTCAGATCATTAACCAAGATATTAGTCGGTGATTAGCTTCAACAAGGAGTTTAGAAGCTTTTCATGATGATTCCGGTGCCAAAGCTTAAAGATCATTCCTTTGCACTTTGTGGATCACTATTTGGGAGCAAGTCATCTTGAAGATGGAAGATCGTCAAGAAGACTTAGGTATCGTAGTTTAGTTTAGTGTGTTTTAGATCTATTTGTAAAGATAAGAATAGTTGATATGCTCAAGTGCACAAACACACACGTTTATGTTTGGTTTTTGGTTTTCATGAATAGTTGATCAAAACAAGTTTAATTGGTTTTATGTATAGTAGTTTCATTCTATACATGCATGCTTAACTTTTAAACAAACTTATTTTGACTTTCCTATTCATGTGTTGGAAAATCCAAGTTTGATAAAATACAAGTTTTGTTTTTGATAAAATTTGTAAGACTCAAAAATAAATTGATATGATTGATATATGTCTTGAAATTTTTATCACAAGTTTGTGTTTCAATATAAAATGTTAAAACAAGTTTTGTGAATTTTTAGACGACTTAAAAGATTTTTCAAAATATTTTAAAACTGTTTTTCTGACCCAGTTTTCTGTTCCAGGCTTCAACCAGTCGACTAGTCTTCTGACCAAGTCGACTTGGATGAAGTCGGTCGACCGGGCCGGTCGACCGACGTGCACAGATCTGTGCACGTTTGGCAGACACTGGGACGATCGACTGTCAGGGTCGACCGGGTCTGAGAGCAGAGCTCTCTGTTTGTTTGGGTCGACCGGGACGGTCGACCGGAGGCTCCAACGGTCAGATTTTAGACCGTTGGCGGTCGACCGTTCCGGTCGACCGGTAGCCTGTCAGGCTGCCAGCTCAGCCTAACGGCTAGTTTCTATTTTGGCCTATATAAACCCCAACTCTTTGGGATTTTGGCTAAGGTTTTTACAAGAGAAAAATTCCCAGTTTCCCTGGTTTTTAAAACAAGTTTTCAAAAGAGTTTTTGGGCTTTAAACTTCCAATCTTATTTGTTTTAGGTTTTTGGAAAAATCAAAGAAAATAGGAATTTGGGATATTTGTATTAGTTTTCATTCTCTATCTTTTACAAGAGTTTTCCCAAGCATTTTCTTTGAGTTTCTTGTTTTCCAAACACCTAGTTTTTCACACTTGAGCTATCATCTATCCTATTCTATTAGGATCTTGTTTTTGTGGAAAAGGAGATTGGTTTGTGGTTGAAAGAAACCACTTGTTGTAAACACCCTTGTTCTTTATTGTATCCCTCTTTGGTAGAGGTTGATCGGGTGATTGGTTGCTCCCTCTAGTGAGAGGTGGAGTTTGGTTGTAAACCCTCTTCGGTAGAGGTGTTGGTTGTTGTTTGGCTACGGGCCTACCCCTCGGTTGTGAGGTGGTGTTTGAGAGAGGAGTTTGGTACTCCTATTGTTGTAACAAATCCTCTTCGGTAGAGGTTCCCTCGGTGGGAGATAGTGGATTGGAAATCCTACACGGTGGTGTAGGCGGGGATGTAGAGGTAGGGCTCGAACCTCGAAACATATCATTGCCTTTGCGTTTGATCCATTGTCTCTCAACTCTCTCTCTTTTATTTATGCATAGCATTATTCACATTGTTCATTCATATCATACTTGCTTGTGTTGCCTTGCATTATTTCATATTGCTATTCATCCTTATATGCTTGGCTTGATTGTGTATGCCTCACTTATACTTAACCATAAGAGCTTCACATAGCACCTCAACCCATTCAAGGGGAATCAAGAGTTAGTCCAGAGCCCTTCACGGGAAATTCGGTTACACTTGTTGGTTGTATTAAGTGTGTTGCAAGATTTGTGTTTAGCTTCCACATTTAGCGCATTTAGTTCACTAGATTAGCACTTACACTTATTCACCCCCCTCTAGGTGTGCTTTCAATTGGTATCAGAGCTAGTGCTCCTGATACTTAGGCTTAACATCCTAGGAGTGAGATCCATTGTTTGCTAATCTTGTTTGCATTTGCTTGTTTGCACACATATAGTTTATATCATGGATTTCATGACCCCACCTAGTTTTGACCCTTCCAACATTGTTGTTTGGAAGACTAGGATGGCCATTTACCTACAAACCCTAGGTTATAAGGTTCACCTTGCCATTACCAAGGAATCCTTCCTTAGTGATAGCAAGCATATAGGGGCCAATGCACAAGCCCTTGAGGCCATTAGAAGCACACTTCCAAAAGAATATCTTTTACGTGTTTCTAACATTGATTCCGCCTTTGCAGTATGGAATTTGTTGACAACCACCACCTCCTCCAAGCTTCAATTGCCTATCCAATAAGAAGAGGAATCTAGTGAGATGAATCCGAGCCGCAACAATGCTATACGGTCCAAGGGAATGACTCCCTTGAGGTACACTCGGAGACCCACTTAGATTGTAATGAGTATGCTAGTTCTTCATGTGATGATTATGATGCCCATGCCTTAAATGAAGAACTATCTATAGTTTGTGAAAAATTAATTGAAAAATATAATTTGTTGAAAAAGAAAAGTCTAGGCCTTAACAATGATAATAAAAATTTGATTGCTAGACTTGATGATGTTTTGCAAGAGAAAGAGGAGATTTCTAATGAGAGGGATTCATTAAGGTCTCAACTTGATCTTGCCCTAAAAGAAAATAAAGTTTTAAAATCTAAAAATGATTGTGAAACTCTTGTGAAAAATGATGATGTTTTGTCTTCAAAAATTGATTTGTTTTAAAAGAGAATGTTGCTTTGAAAAACAAAATTATTTCTATTCAAATGATTTAAATGTTTGTTTAAAGAAAAATGATGTCTTGCAAAATAAGATTGATGCACATGTTTGCCATGCTAGGGTAGTATCATACACTTCACCTATTGCATGCCACACTTCTTCTTTAATTGATAATGATATATCCATGCTTAAGAAGAAGATGATTGTTTGGGCTCCACTATGAGCCAATGTGCCATGAACTACACACGCTTGGAATCCTTGGTTCGAAAGAAACAAGTTCATCTTTTCATGCACACCCTCCACGCATACACATGCTCCTCACGGACACCGTCACACATATGCTCATGTGTACACATGTACACATTGTGGACGTAAGGGCCACCTTGCTAAATTTTGCTTTGATAGATTACATAATGTAAATTTAGCAAAGAATTTGTTTGGGTTAGAGAAGGGACTAACCCCCATGGACCCAAAAGAGTATGGGTACCAAAGACCACCCCTCTTATTTTTGATGTAGGTGTGGGCTCTCACATGACGTGAGAGTGATGGTACCTTGGAGTGGATGCGTTCCGTACTTAAAGGAAATCAATTGGATGCATCACTTTCAAGGAAAGTTTGGTGGAGAGGACCACCGTGTTTTGGAGACAAGGAGAGTTGCCTTCTAGGTTTTGGTAACGATTCCTAACTCCTATTTATTGTTTACATGCTTTTAATATTCATTGTTTATATCATGTTTCATTGTTTAGTGATTAGTATGAAAATGCCATGTTTATTGGATTAGTGATATACATGTTTAGTTATTTTGAGACACCCATGTTTAATATGGATAAATTCTTTTGTGTTCTCACTATATGGTTGCTATTGCGTATATCATATTTCTAATAACATGTGGATATTCATAATAATCATGTTTATGTTTACCATGTTAATTTTTATCGTGTTTTTGATGCTTCATGTTTCGAATATAGTTTAAATGTTAGTTTCATTAAGACTAAGATTTATACTTGTGCATATAGTGGGCCACAAATAAATCTATATATGTTTGGGCTTGAATGCTTATTTGAACCTATTAGATGTGCTAGTATAGTCTAGTTTTGATGATTCATGCATTTTAAACTTGTATTCCTACTTTTGGATTTGTTTTATGATTGTGTGTTTCACTTCATGTATATGTTTGTATTGCCAAACTTTAAGATATACATATATACCCCTTGAGTTATTTGCCTTTCATGCAAATCTTTATTTATGGACTCAATAGTGTTTAGGGATATGTATGTATACTTCATGTGTTGACAATTCATACATATACCTTGAAATGAAAATTTGTTTTAATGAAAATTTAGTTTTCATGCTTTCATGTGTTTAATTGTTTAACTTCATGAATATTTCTATCTTGTCCAAACTATTAGATATACATGTTTATCCTTTTGAGCCACGTGCCTTAATGCATATATTTTGTGGACTCGTTGTGTTTTGGATATGTATGTATGCTTTAGTTTGTATAAGACATACATATACCTTGAAGATTAAATAGTTTTGATGATTTTCATGTTTTCTTGTTTTAAGAAATTTTGAGCTTAATTGGAAATTTCATAATGCCATGTCACACATTACTTGTACACTCACCATTTTTTAAATATTTCTCATGAGTATGTTTTCATGAGCATGTATGGACTTTATTGAATATTGAGTGTTTTTAAGTGCTATGTGATTTACATGTGTTTTATGAAAACTATTTTGTGTTATTCCTTGCTTGAAGGATTTCGTACTAGTTAACAAAATTTTTCCATTTTAATTAGTTCGTATTCTTCATTTTGATATGAGTTATATCATGCTTTTATTGTTATGTCAATTGGTATCATTGAACTCTTTCTATTGGTACCAATCTGATTCTTTTGTATACTCATATGTGTTGTGTATGTATATTTTCAATTGGTATCATCTATTGGTGATTGGTACTCATTCTATTTCATACACATATAATTTTATTTGTGCTATTATATTTCTATATCTTGAGCACAAATTTTGTTTATGCTAGAGCTTGAGCTTCAACTTCATTTCAATTGATTTAGTTTTCAATTGGTATCTTATTTCAAGCCTATGCATAGTTTTTGTTGGTATTTCATAAAGGGGGAGAAAATTCGATTTTCATATTTCAATTGGTATTTAGTTTTCCACTCCCATACTTTATGATAGAAAATAGTCATTTCAATTGTTTATATGGCTTAAAAAGAAAAATACTATCTTTTGATATCAAGATGTCTTGTGTTTTATATTGGTATCTAAAAATTTTATTTAAAGAAAAATATAAAAGTTTTGATTTATATTGACTATATGAAAGGAGAGCTTAATATCTCTTCCACATATAGATTCATGTTGAGTGTATCTTATATTGAGGAGCTTAACATCTCTTCTTTATGTGGTACACGTGTGTAGGGGGAGCTTCACATCTCCTCTTATGCATTACATAATGTGTGTTATGTGAATTAGGGCTTAACATCCCTCCTTCATGTAATGCATATGTGTAGGGAAGCTAACTTAGCGTCTTCCTCTTCATGAATGTATATAGCATATAACATTTATTGATTTTTGGTTACTTTCAATTGGTATCAAGATGCTACTTTGACATATTTTTAATTGATATCATGTTTTTATAGTCACCCCTTATTGACTTTATTTTTTTGTTTAGACAAAAAAGGGGAGAACATTGTTTTATTGTTTGATGACAAAAAGGGGGAGAAAGATTCTTTACCCCTCATTTTATTTGTAATACCCCGTTCCCGGAATACGTACTTAATTGCGTATTCAGTTTTTCGATCGTATTTTTGATTTACTTTCCGTATTTGACCGATTTCAATTTTAAATATTATTTTCCAATATAAAATATTTTATATGATTTTCTGGGATTTTCCGGAATTAAAAGGAATTCTTCAAAACCGGTGTCGACCAGTGCCGCTGATCGATTCCCGAATTTTTACCTTACCAACTGTTTAGAATTTCTAGAAGATTCTTTAGACATTTCTTCTTAGAATTATGTTTATTACTTAAATACTTTTTCTGAAGATTTTACGAATTTATGGATCTTCCACCGGAGTCGGTAGATAACCGATTCTAGGATTTTTAATTCACAAACTGTTAGGACTTTCTAGAAAGGCCTTTAGGCATTATCTCTTAGAATCATATTTTCTACCTACATTCTTTTTCTGAGAATTTTATGATTTTATGAAAATTCTTTCGGAGTCGGTAGGTAACTGATTCCGGGATTTTTAGATTTAAAACTATAAAGTATTTCTTAAAAAGGATTTTACTACGAGTCTTCATATATTATTATTGATTTTTGGTGAAAATTGCGAGTCGTTCCGAGATACTTAAATTTCGGACGATTTCGGTATTTTCCGAATTGTTTTCCCGCATTCTTGACTTGAACCTAGGAATCCGTGTTTCCGATATTTTCATTTTCCAAGACCAAGAAAATATCTTCATTTATCAATTCTTTTCCTTTTTTCCTTTTCCCTATTTTCTTTTCCTTCCTTCACAACCACAAGAATTCCATTTTTCCAAATTTCCATTTTCTTCCAAAATTCCATCTCCACACATTCTCACCAACCCCCCTCATTTAATACATCTCTCTCTCTCTTTCTCATGGCCGGCCACCATTGGCCAAGGGAGACACCTCACCCTTCTCCTATTTTGCAATTAAACCCCTCCCTTCTACATAATTACATCTCCTTTACAAAAATCAAAACCTATATAAATCCTTTCCTTATAATTCCTTTCTCTTTTCTTCACTTCAACAAAATTCTCACCTTCACAAAATCCTTCTCCATCTCCAACTCAAACCCTAACTCCCAAACAACACCCAAGTCTTCATCTCCATCTCAAGCAACTACCACTTCGTTGGATTGGGATCGTCCGCAAGATCGTCGAGGATCACTTCGGCGCTTTTCGTCAACCTCGAACTCTTCGGAACTCGTAAAAGTTCAAACCGACCGTTCGAAGTGAGTATATTTACTCACCAAGACTCGTAAAGTTCCTTGTATACTTGTGTTGACAAATCATGTCCCCTTAAGTCATCAAAATTATATTTTTAGCTATCAAAAATAACCACCACAAAAATCTGATTTTTGACCTAACAGCAGCATTTTTCAGAACTTCGGTCGACCGGCCCAAGGGGGCAGTCGACCGATGTGCACAAACGTGCACAGTTTTGAGTAGGCGGTCGACCGGTTCACCAACCAGTCGACCGGTAGAAAACCTGGAGCTCACGGCCCTGTATCGGTCGACCGGAAGTCGACCGACAGGCGACCGGTAGTTATATCTCCGGTCGACCGGCAGTCGACCGGAAGTCGACCGACCAAACCTGGAGCTCACGCATTTTGTCCGGTCGACCGGCAGTCGACCGGCAGTCGACCGTTAACCTGTTTTTGGGCAAAAATTGTTGATTCTTATTCTTTCTGAAATTAGATCCTAACCTTGATACATGGGTGATGTATTGTCCTTGCTAAACACTTCATAACTGGTATTTCATGACTTGTTCATTACCATTATCAACCGCTTGTCAATTCTTTAGACTTGTCAGTTTTATGCTTCCTTTTAACACATGTATATCACCTGACTTGCTAGACCCTCTCGTTAGGCTATGACTTGTCCTGCTTATCATCAATCTCTTATTATGATTGATTGCTTGTTATATATCACCACTTTGTCATGCTATCTTTTAAAACCAAGCATGATACACTTGACCTTGTAATTATTATGTTTACGGGAATCCTGTCTTGTTTTATGGAACTAAGTGCCACACCATACGGTGGGGGCCACCTCTAGAATCCATTCCCTCAGAACAAAGTGCCACATGGAACAAAGTGCCACACCACACTATGCGGTGGGGGCCACCTCTTGAATCTGTAGGGGCCACCTCTTGAATCTGTTGGGCTATTACTGTTATGTTTATTCTTTCCCGTAATCTGATAATATTGATAAACTACAACTTGTATGGGGAATGGGAGGAAGTGATGGATGCCGGAATGATACCTTGCTTATAGTGATGGATTAAAAGTATATATATATATAAAAATATATATATATGTATACTGGCGGTAGTGAATCTGTTTACTGACTCGGGGGACTTTGGGCCTCCAAAGCTGGTTCCAGGTGTATGGAAACCACTATAAGAAGTGTTATCAGTTCTCCATCTACTTCCGGTAACGACCCTCGACTTTCTTATATATGGATGTATGTGAGTTGGGATCGATACCGAGACACATACCTAGATATATGGGTTAGACGAGTAATAATAATAATTGATAACCGTTATGGATCTTATATTGATTCTAGACATTCCAGTCATGATTTCAGTCATGTCTCCAGTCGTGACACTTATTATGATTTCCGTGATTCCGGTTATATCTACAGTTATGATTCTTAGTATTCTTGTTATATATTCCTGTTTGATTTTCATATGATTTGCAACTCTGATTCTATACGCTTGGATTACTGTGGCATGAGATAAAGGTATCTATATGAGGGTTTCCTTGTTTGGATTATTCCTTCGATGTACTAGTCTCATGGGACCGTGACTTAAGCGTATACAATCACTTTTGCTTGTAATCAGCCTTACCTGTATTCCCTGTTTTATGATTACGTTATATCCGTTCTTATATACCATACTTGTGTTCTAACCCCTATTCATGTCTCTTAGCCACTTGGCTGTAGTTCATTTTTGTTATATGTCTTGATTCCTTGGATTTGCATATTCAGATTCCAAAGCTGGATCGAAGTGGAGTTGTCCACCGTAGATCGAGCTTTCCTTAGCTAGCAGGCATCCTAGCTCCAGTTTCTTGTGCCTGGCTTCTTTTGACTCACGGGATCTTCATCCTACTCGTGAGCATTTTGTCTTTTTCTTGTATACCTTACTTTTGGACTTGTTGTGATAAAAGACACATGTGATGTGTATATGTTTATCATACTGTGATGACTTTGTATTTGTACCTTTATGTTGGCATATATGAGAATACCACGCTTTGTGTTGTACTCTGATCCTTTCTTGTTGTACTGTATGCTTAGCGTATATACGTGGGAGCACTTCCTGACCTACGTATATACGTTGCAGTGACGTCCCCGTATCCGTGGAATCGGGGCGTTACAGGTTGGTATCAGAGCTTAGGCTCTCACACCTAAAGTACAATCAAGCAGCAAATTCCAGTAATTTGCTAATGCCAACTACAATATACAAAGTTATCTAGTCTTTCTTGAATTCCTTCCTTGATTAATTCTTTCGTGTCCTAAACTCCTTCCATTTGTTTCCAATTCCAGTTATCTTTTCCCAATTCGGTATGGAGAGAAGATCGGGTCGTAATCATTCTGGGCAAGCAACGAATGGACCCACAGGAGAGAACGTGGATATACTGAGGGTTATCCAGATAATGATGGAGAACCAGCAGCAGCAGACGGAGCTCCTCCGGCAGAGTTAGCAGTTCCTAAGGGACAGAGGCCGGGAAATATCTCAGATTTTAGACGGCTGCAGCCAGCCATATTCACGGGAGGAGAGAAACCCCTAGAGGCTGAGCAATGGCTGACGGACACATCAGACCTGTTGAAAGCAGCCCGAGTACCAGAGGAAAACCAAGTGGAGGTTGCCAAGATTCAGCTGAAAGACATAGCTAGAACTTGGTGGTTAGCTGAGGAGGCCAGATTGGAGAGACCTGTCACTTGGGACACGTTCTCCAAGAGCTTCTACAGTAGGTTCTTCCCTGTCACAGCTCAGAAGGACATGGAAGAGCAGTTCATCAGACTTCGGCAAGGGAATAAGTCCGTGGATGAATATGCCGCGGAATTCTTAAGACTTAGTCGCTTTGCTCCGTATATGGTAACAGATGAGGAGAAGCGAGCAAATAGATTCCAGCAGGGCTTACAGATGGATATCCAAGTTTTCTTGATGCCCCAACAGCTGAAGACTTATTCGGAAGTTCTCACCATTGCTCGAGAAGTGGAGCGTGGACTAGAGAAGAAGAAAGAGAACTTGATGAGGAACCAGGCTAAGAAGAGGCCTTTTCAGTTCTTGGATGAGGATGATGAAGTTAGGGTAACCCAAGGCCCGATGATCAGGGGACCATTCCAACCTCCTCTATCTCAGATTGTATGCAATTATTGCCACAGACCCGGGCATTATAAAAGAGATTGTCGAGTAGCCAAGAGATTATGTTTGGCATGTGGGTCAGGGGGACATATGCTAAGGGATTGCCCACACAGAAAGTTTATACCCGTAGCTCCAATCAGACCAGCTCTTCCAGCTCCAGCACATCCAGCCCCAGCACTTCCAGCTCCGCCACTAAGGAGGAATCCAGAACCTGTTGATCGGAGAGTTCCATTTCCACCTCAGCAGTATGATTATCAGCAGAGGGGAATGAGAACAAGGGCAGATCAAGGTAGAGGTCAAGGTTATATCATGGCGGCAGAGGCATTAGATGATGCAGCAGAACGTGAAGACCAGCATCCAGATCAGGAGCCTTAGGATATCATGGTAACCACTACCCCAGATCTTGTATTTGAGTGGTTATCATTCTAAATTTTTCCCTTATCATTCTTTCATTGTTCATTCTGGTCCTTTATGTGTTTATCTTATTTTCTGTTTTGGTTTTATGAGACCTTTATTCCAGCCATGTCTCCTTTGTGTTCAATTTACCCCTTAACGAAATTGCGAGGACGCAATTTTTTGTAAGGTGGGTGGATTGTAATACCCCGTTCCCGGAATACGTACTTAATTGCGTATTCAGTTTTTCGATCGTATTTTTTGATTTACTTTCCGTATTTGACCGATTTCAATTTTAAATATTATTTTCCAATATAAAATATTTTATATGATTTTCTGGGATTTTCCGGAATTAAAAGGAATTTCTTCAAAACCGGTGTCGACCAGTGCCGCTGATCGATTCCCGAATTTTTACCTTACCAACTGTTTAGAATTTCTAGAAGATTCTTTAGACATTTCTTCTTAGAATTATGTTTATTACTTAAATACTTTTTCTGAAGATTTTACGAATTTATGGATCTTCCACCGGAGTCGGTAGATAACCGATTCTAGGATTTTTAATTCACAAACTGTTAGGACTTTCTAGAAAGGCCTTTAGGCATTATCTCTTAGAATCATATTTTCTACCTACATTCTTTTTCTGAGAATTTTATGATTTTATGAAAATTCTTTCGGAGTCGGTAGGTAACTGATTCCGGGATTTTTAGATTTAAAACTATAAAGTATTTCTTAAAAAAGATTTTACTACGAGTCTTCATATATTATTATTGATTTTTGGTGAAAATTGCGAGTCGTTCCGAGATACTTAAATTTCGGACAATTTCGGTATTTTCCGAATTGTTTTCCCGCATTCTTGACTTGAACCTAGGAATCCGTGTTTCCGATATTTTCATTTTCCAAGACCAAGAAAATATCTTCATTTATCAATTCTTTTCCTTTTTTCCTTTCCCTATTTTCTTTTCCTTCCTTCACAACCACAAGAATTCCATTTTTCCAAATTTCCATTTTCTTCCAAAATTCCATCTCCACACATTCTCACCAACCCCCCTCATTTAATACATCTCTCTCTCTCTTTCTCATGGCCGGCCACCATTGGCCAAGGGAGACACCTCACCCTTCTCCTATTTTGCAATTAAACCCCTCCCTTCTACATAATTACATCTCCTTTACAAAAATCAAACCTATATAAATCCTTTCCTTTACAATTCCTTTCTCTTTTCTTCACTTCAACAAAATTCTCACCTTCACAAAATCCTTCTCCATCTCCAACTCAAACCCTAACTCCCAAACAACACCCAAGTCTTCATCTCCATCTCAAGCAACTACCACTTCGTTGGATTGGGATCGTCCGCAAGATCGTTGAGGATCACTTCGGCGCTTTTCGTCAACCTCGAACTCTTCGGAACTCGTAAAAGTTCAAACCGATCGTTCGAAGTGAGTATATTTACTCACCAAGACTCGTAAAGTTCCTTGTATACTTGTGTTGACAAATCATGTCCCCTTAAGTCATCAAAATATATTTTTAGCTATCAAAAATAACCACCACAAAAATCTGATTTTTGACCTAACAGCAGCATTTTTCAGAACTTCGGTCGACCGGCCCAAGGGGGGCAGTCGACCGATGTGCACAAACGTGCACAGTTTTGAGTAGGCGGTCGACCGGTTCACCAACCAGTCGACCGGTAGAAAACCTGGAGCTCACGGCCCTGTATCGGTCGACCGGAAGTCGACCGACAGGCGACCGGTAGTTATATCTCCGGTCGACCGGCAGTCGACCGGAAGTCGACCGACCAAACCTGGAGCTCACGCATTTTTGTCCGGTCGACCGGCAGTCGACCGGCAGTCGACCGTTAACCTGTTTTTGGGCAAAATTGTTGATTCTTATTCTTTCTGAAATTAGATCCTAACCTTGATACATGGGTGATGTATTGTCCTTGCTAAACACTTCATAACTGGTATTTCATGACTTGTTCATTACCATTATCAACCGCTTGTCAATTCTTTAGACTTGTCAGTTTTATGCTTCCTTTTAACACATGTATATCACCTGACTTGCTAGACCCTCTCGTTAGGCTATGACTTGTCCTGCTTATCATCAATCTCTTATTATGATTGATTGCTTGTTATATATCACCACTTTGTCATGCTATCTTTTAAAACCAAGCATGATACACTTGACCTTGTAATTATTATGTTTACGGGAATCCTGTCTTGTTTTATGGAACTAAGTGCCACACCATACGGTAGGGGCCACCTCTAGAATCCATTCCCTCAGAACAAAGTGCCACATGGAACAAAGTGCCACACCACACTATGCGGTGGGGCCACCTCTTGAATCTGTGGGGGCCACCTCTTGAATCTGTTGGGCTATTACTGTTATGTTTATTCTTTCCCGTAATCTGATAATATTGATAAACTACAACTTGTATGGGGAATGGGAGGAAGTGATGGATGCCGGAATGATACCTTGCTTATAGTGATGGATTAAAAGTATATATATATAAAAATATATATATATGTATACTGGCGGTAGTGAATCTGTTTACTGACTCAGGGGACTTTGGGCCTCCAAAGCTAGTTCCAGGTGTATGGAAACCACTATAAGAAGTGTTATCAGTTCTCCATCTACTTCCGGTAACGACCCTCGACTTTCTTATATATGGATGTATGTGAGTTGGGATCGATACCGAGACACATACCTAGATATATGGGTTAGACGAGTAATAATAATAATTGATAACCGTTATGGATCTTATATTGATTCTAGACATTCCAGTCATGATTTCAGTCATGTCTCCAGTCGTGACACTTATTATGATTTCCGTGATTCCGGTTATATCTACAGTTATGATTCTTAGTATTCTTGTTATATATTCCTGTTTGATTTTCATATGATTTGCAACTCTGATTCTATACGCTTGGATTACTGTGGCATGAGATAAAGGTATCTATATGAGGGTTTCCTTGTTTGGATTATTCCTTCGATGTACTAGTCTCATGGGACCGTGACTTAAGCGTATACAATCACTTTTGCTTGTAATCAGCCTTACCTGTATTCCCTGTTTTATGATTACGTTATATCCGTTCTTATATACCATACTTGTGTTCTAACCCCTATTCATGTCTCTTAGCCACTTGGCTGTAGTTCATTTTTGTTATATGTCTTGATTCCTTGGATTTGCATATTCAGATTCCGAAGCTGGATCGAAGTGGAGTTGTCCACCGTAGATCGAGCTTTCCTTAGCTAGCAGGCATCCTAGCTCCAGTTTCTTGTGCCTGGCTTCTTTTGACTCACGGGATCTTCATCCTACTCGTGAGCATTTTGTCTTTTTCTTGTATACCTTACTTTTGGACTTGTTGTGATAAAAGACACATGTGATGTGTATATGTTTATCATACTGTGATGACTTTGTATTTGTACCTTTATGTTGGCATATATGAGAATACCACGCTTTGTGTTGTACTCTGATCCTTTCTTGTTGTACTGTATGCTTAGCGTATATACGTGGGAGCACTTCCTGACCTACGTATATACGTTGCAGTGACGTCCCCGTATCCGTGGAATCGGGGCGTTACATTATTGTTTTGATTGTTTACCCTTTTGTTGATGATTGACAAAAAGGGGGAGAATTATTTATGAGTTTTTGCATATATTGCGTTCATGCATAACAAATAAACATAATAAATATGAAAAATATGTTTAATGCATGTTTCTTGTTTAGAATCATGAGCTTTCATTGCATATTTCTTTACTATTTGTTTTATGCATGAGTTAAGGGGGAGCTTCTTTGAAGCTTAACTTTAATCCATGCATATATAACTCCATGAGTTTTGTCATCATAAAAAGGGGGAGATTGTTGGCCCAAAGGCCTTCCACCCTAGTTTTGATGATGATTAACTCATGTAGTTATGTTTACTAATAATCTCGTGTTGTTTAAGTTTCAGATCATTAACCAAGATATTAGTCGGTGATTAGCTTCAACAAGGAGTTTAGAAGCTTTTCATGATGATTCCGGTGCCAAAACTTAAAGATCATTCCTTTGCACTTTGTGGATCAAGGTTTGGGAGCAAGTCATCTTGAAGATGGAAGATCGTCAAGAAGACTTAGGTATCCTAGTTTAGTTTAGTGTGTTTTAGATCCATTTGTAAAGATAAAAATAGTTGATATGCTCAAGTGCACAAACACACATGTTTTATGTTTGGTTTTTGGTTTTCATGAATAGTTGATCAAAATAAGTTTAATTGGTTATGTATAGTAGTTTCATTCTATACATGCATGCTTAACTTTTAAACAAACATATTTTGACTTTCCTATTCATGTGTTGGAAAATCCAAGTTTGATAAAATACAAGTTTTGTTTTTGATAAAATTTGCAAGACTTAAAAATGAATTGATATGATTGATATATGTCTTGAAAATTTTATCACAGGTTTGTGTTTCAATATAAAATGTTAAAACAAGTTTTGTGAATTTTTAGAAGACTTAAAAGATTTTTCAAAATATTTTAAAACTATTTTTCTGACCCAGTTTTCTGTTCCAGGCTTCAACTAGTCGACTAATCTTCTGACCAAGTCGACTTGGGATGAAGTCAGTCGACCGGGCCGGACGACCGACGTGCACAGATCTGTGCACGTTTGGCAGACACTGGGACGGTAGACCGTCAGGGTCTGAGAGCGGAGCTCTCTGTTTGTTTGGGTCGACCGGGACGGTCGACCGGAGGCTCCAACGACCGGATTTTAGACCGTTGGCGGTCGACCGTTCTGGTCGACCGGTAGCCTGTCAGGCTGCCAGCTCAGCCTTAACGGCTAGTTTCTATTTTGGCCTATATAAACCCCAACTCTTTGGGATTTTGGCTAAGGTTTTTACAAGAGAAAAATTCCCAGTTTCCCTGGTTTTTAAAACAAGTTTTCAAAAGAGTTTTTGGGCTTTAAACTTTCAATCTTATTTGTTTTAGGTTTTTAGAAAAATCAAAGAAAATAGGAATTTGGGATATTTGTATTGGTTTTCATTCTCTATCTTTTACAAGAGTTTTCCCAAGCATTTTCTTTGAGTTTCTTGTTTTCCAAACACCTAGTTTTCCACACTTGAGCTATCATCTATCCTATTCTATTAGGATCTTGTTTTTGTGGAAAAGGAGATTGGTTTGTGGTTGAAAGAAACCACTTGTTGTAAACACCCTTGTTCTTGTTGTATCCCTCTTTGGTAGAGGTTGATCGGGTGATTGGTTTGCTCCCTCTAATGAGAGGTGGAGTTTGGTTGTAAACCCTCTTCGGTAGAGGTGTTGGTTGTTGTTTGGCTACGGGCCTACCCCTCGGTTGTGAGGTGGTGTTTGAGAGAGGAGTTTGGTACTCCTATTGTTGTAACAAATCCTCTTCGGTAGAGGTTCCCTCGGTGGGAGATAGTGGATTGGAAATCCTACACGGTGGTGTAGGCAGGGATGTAGAGCTAGGGGCTTGAACCTCGAAACATATCATTGCCTTTGCGTTTGATCCATTGTCTCTCAACTCTCTCTCTCTCTCTTTTATTTATGCATAGCATTATTCACTTTGTTCATTCATATCATACTTGCTTGTGTTGCCTTGTATTATTTCATATTGCTATTCATCCTTATATGCTTGGCTTGATTGTGTGTGTGCCTCACTTATACTTAACCACAAGAGCTTCACATAGCACCTCAACCCATTCAAGAGGAATCAAGAGGAGTTAGTCCAGAGCCCTTCATGGAGAATTCGGCTACACTTGTTGGTTGTATTAAGTGTGTTGCAAGATTTGTGTTCAGCTTCCGCATTTAGCGCATTTAGTTCACTAGATTAGCACTTACACCTATTCACCCCCCCTCTAGGTGTGCTTTCACCACTATCCACTATCACCTTGTAGCTCTTATTTTTGTGCAAGTTTGAAATATGGCAGTCCTTCTCCAGTCGTTCAGTGGCTCAGGCTGGGCTTAGGTGCACCTAACCACTCCTAATTGGGCTCAGCCTACACTTGAATGTAGGCTCGTCACTTTCATAGTTCTGATGCACCCATTGAATTCATACTCTTTGACAGAGGCATCCGAGTCATCATCTTGTTTGTGCACAACCACTTCTTCATCATCCTCTTCTTCTATATCTTTAATGGGAACTTCCACAAAGAGAGTTTTAGTTTGACTCGAGCACTGGCTGGCAGGTGTCCATACTCTTGACACTTGTAACATTGAGTCCTTGAGTTGACCTTTCCTGCTTCACTAACCGTTCTCCTCTCGGAGGTGGTTGGCTTTGCACCAGAAGGACCCGCTGGTTTGGCTCTAGAGGAACTAGAGACAGGTTTGTTTGGGGCAGGAAGAGGCCGGCTAAAGCTTGGCTTGTTAATAGCGGCAATTTTAGAGTTATCCCTAAATTCAGTTCGGTGAAAATAGGATCCTTTAGGTTCATCTAAGTCAATGACTAGCTGGTATGTCTGTTCTAAAGTCGTGATGCCTCGAGCGATGAGCTTCGGCGATAATCATGCCTAAGACCGGACTAGAACCTAGATAGGATTTGTTCGAGAGACTTTAACTCGATTGCTCCACACTGATTCAAATATTCATCAAAATTAGTAACGTTATGGATGGCTGACTTGTTCCCCTGAGTCCGTCATTCTACTTGTCCAATAATTGCTGACTGAATGACGGTGGGACGTACTTTAACATAATTTCTCTTTCATGCCTTCCCAAGTCTCCACTAGGTCTTCCCTTCTGTACCTCATTATCCTCTCAAGGTTTTTCCAATATTGTCCCGCTTGTCCTGTTGGTTCCATCGCGGCAAATTGAATCTTCCTAGACTCAGACATGTCATGCCAACAGAAATAGCGGTCCATAGCCAACTACCAGCCTATATAAACCTGAGGGTCCAATCGCCCGTTGAAGGAAGGAGCATTAATTTTAACACTTTTGATATATTAGGCATGAGCGTTAGCTGTATTGTAGGGTTGAACTCGCTCTCGTCTGGATGACCTACTGCCGTTTCGAGAATTTTCCTCCTCTGTGGCTCTCCTTCGATTGGTTTCTAGCCTATTAAGTCAGTTTACTATATCCCTACAATTGATATCAACCTGATCCCTAACTTCTTGTAGCTGCTAGTCCATCTTATCTATCTTGTCGATGAGTGTGTTAAGTATGTCATGAATGTTAAGGTCCATTGGTGCCGAACACTCTCCTACAGAAAAAATTCTACCACTTCTAGCAGGCATGCAAGATCCTAACTGATTCTAAGTGCAAACTGTCCAAAAGTGATATGTATGTTATGCAGGAGGAGTCAGAGAACAGATCAATGAAAGATAATACCAACTCTAAGCTATGTAGATTAACACGTGATTAAGAAAATATAATATGGAGGCAGTGACAAAAATATATGCTAACACAGTTAATTCCAAGATAAGTCAAGTGATCACAAATTCAAATTAATTTAGTTGCATAGTTAATATTAAGTCAGGTTTTCACTCAAGGTCAGAATCACACATTCATTATTAGTGGGCAACAGTTAAAAAGTTCTACCTTGCAACAGATTGGAATAGATAGCTATCTCAATTAAGTAGCGAAACAACTGAACAAAATTTCCAAAGTTATCTTTGGCCCATGTCGGTCGACTGGTCGGTCGACCGTAGGTAGAGCAAAATTGCTCTGTCAGTCGACCGAGTGGTCGACCGACATGCACCAAAATGCATTTGTGCACTTCGGTCGACCACGCGGTCGACCGGCTACAAGAGCTTTGCTCTCAGTTGGGTCTGGTCGATCGGGATAGAGAGTTTACCTCTCTGGTTGGGAACAACGGTCGACGACCGATCGAGCGCTATCCCTAACGGTCGAAAATCCAACCATTGGCGGTCGACCAGCCGGTTGACCGACAAAGACTTTTCTTCTGTATTTTTTCAATGACTATATTTTGTTTTGTCTTTTTCTGGGTCTTTTTCTAATGGCTCTTTTGAGTTTTCTACTTATGTTTTCATCCCCTATAAATAGTGGGACTGTGAAAAAACTCAATAACAAGATTTCTAAAGTTTAGATCAAGTTTATACAAGTTTACATTTAGCTTTTTCTTAAAAGATTTTCTTTGAGCAAAATTTTCATATTCTTGTTTTTAGCTTGAGCCTTCCCTCTACATCTCTACAAGCTATTTTCACTATACAATCCCAAAGAGTTTCACCTCCTCATCTTAGTTATAGGATTGTACTTGTGAGCCATTTATGATCAAGTTTAGATCATTGTTTTCCTTTTATTGAGAAGTTGTAAAGGTTGCAGCCTCAAGCGAGCTAGTGAGCTCCGTGTTGGTGTTGCGGTACCGTGAGAGAGGACTTGTGAGTCTATTGAGTTCTAGTGAGAACTTGTAACGGTTGACGATCTAGTGAGATCGGTCAAGTGACAATCCTTTATAGTGTTGAAGGCGGGGACGTAAAGCAGTGGCTCGAACCTCGAAACAAATCATCGTGTTTGTGATTGCTTACTCTTTCTCTCTTCACTCTACTTTCTCTTTAATTACTTGCACTCTTATATTGTTTATATTTTGCAAGTATTTCTTAAGTTGTGATTGGTATTTGCTTAGTTGCTAGCAAATAATTTTTAATTGCGCATTATTTGCCATTTAGTATAGCCATCACCTATTCACCCCCCTCTAGGTGATTTACAAGATAGGCAAACACAAATACAATAATATGTTTCGAGTTTTGAGTGCTCTATGTCCTTGACTTTATCTAGAAAGATTTTCACTATTTCCACAAAATAACTCCACAAAAGATACAATCTTCTACACAAGCAGAGGGCACAAAGCCAATGGTCCTCTGCACAAGAGGAGGGAACAAAGCCAATACACCTCTATACAAGAGAGAAGCATAAAGTAAAGAAAGATTATAACACTTGGTGATCACAAAGATCTCAAATTAGAAATCTCACCAAAACAAGATCCTAAAGGATAGATATAGATTTGATAGCTCAAACTTATGAGAAAACTAACGAGATTGAAAGTTGAAACTTTAAAAAAAAACTCATTTGATAAACTCTCTAAAAGATATAGATTTGAAACTCTAAAACTTGTTGAGAAACTCTCTTAAATATGGAAAAATAGGCACTTGAAAACTATTTGAAAAACTCTTAAAACTCTAATAAGCAAAAATCAGGCCAGAAACCACTTTTTATAGGGCCAGAAAATTATAACCGTTGGGGTCAAATGAGGACAGAATTGCCCTGTTAGTCGTTCGAGAGGTCGATCACCAACGGCTAGTTTTCTAGCCATTGGACAAGTCGGTCGATTGAACCCCAACTTTAGAGAGCACATCTCTTTGGCAGTCAATCGTGCGGTCGGTCGAAACCAAGAAACAAATAGTAGATTTTTCTACAATTGACTGGTCATTCGACCGACATGCACATCACTAAGCTTGTGCACATCCGATCGACCGGATGGTTGACTGACAGAGCTCTCAGATCTGGCTAGTGATCGACCTGCTCAGCCTAAAATTTGATTTTCTTTATATATTTAAATCTTTTTAAATCCAAATAAATATCTGTAAAATCTATAAAACCAAGTTCACATAAATACAATAGAGCACAAATATGTGTGATTAAAAATTCAACACATATTACAAACATGTGAACTTACTTTTGGAATATGAAATACAATCTTAAAACATAAACTATATTAAAAACTGTTTTCTCCAAAAACTAAGCTTTAAATGGATAATCAAGTTTTTTTTTTCAGAACTTGTATGAATACAAAAACAAGTTTCTCAAACTCATTTGAAGTACCAATTTGTATGAATAAAATCCAATATACATAAAAATTAAAATGAACTTAATTTTGATGAAATCTACTCACGAAACTAAAAAAAGTTAAACTGAAAAATTAAAATTTTTTAGTGTAGGTAAACTTGAGCAATCAAAACTAATCTAAACTTTACATAAATTATAAACTTACAAACTCTAAAATCAAGTCTTCTTGTTGAATAGATCTTCTTCTCCCTCTTGACTAATGCAAACTTGATTCCTTGAGCTAGACTTCTTCTTGAGTACTTGATATAATCTTTATGCTTGAGTTTTTGAATCAACATGTGTTAGCTCAAAGAAGTTTAACACCAACTAGATTTTAATTAAAATCTGAAACTTAAATAACACAAGATGATTAATACTATAAATACATGAGTTAATCATCATCAAAACTAAAGTGACGGTTCGGCCAATACTTTTTTGTGAGGACTGCGATCACGGTTGTAGTCCTAATAAAAAAGACTGTGATCATGGTCGCAATCATATAAATACTCAGAAACATGACATTTTTGTTAGGACTGCGATCATGGTCGCAATCCTAACAAAGAGGTATTATTGATATGACTTGATATGACCGAGATGATACCGATATAGCCAATATGATGAGCCAAAATGGCCGATAAAGGGCTGATATTACTTATTCCAATGCCAAAAACCTCTGCCCGATATTGATACTGAGATTTCGAACCACACTTTTGTTACATTGTAATTTTGCAAATCTATCTTCTAAACTATCAGCCCTTTGTCATTCATGTTTGTTGATGTCATCTATGCAAAGCTTATCACAACAAAAGATAATTATTTCATGGATTACAACTATCATATTTTGATGGAAAGAGATATAAGAGGGTTGGTTAATCTCTTAGTCTTAGTTTATTATATATAGAAAGCAAACGAGTGTGGTTCATAAGAAAACATAATACCCAATATGCACTAATTAAATATCCAGTATTCTAACACTCTCCCTCAAGCTCAAGCATAGATGTCTATTATATCCATCTTATTACATAAATAGGAGAAAACTGTAGGAGTAACATGTTTAGTAAATATATCTGTGATCTCCACATAAAAGAGAGTGAAGGGAGTAGAAATCAACTTCTGAACGACATTGTCATGAAAAAAAATGGCAATCCGTCTCATGTTCTTGGTCATCTCGTGAAGGCTAGGGTTGCTAGTTATGTAACTGGAAGCGTGATTATCATAATACATAAGCATTAGACTATCCTCACTGAATTCAAGTTCTCCCTGTAAAGTCTTTAACCCACATGCTAGCCATTGCTCTATACTTAGCTTTGACACTAGAACAAGAAAATGGTCTACCTCTTACTCCTTCAAGTAATTAGATTGCCTCCAATATAAGTGCAATAGTCAGAGGTAGGCTTTCTATCTTTTATCTCCTGCATAATTAGAATTAAAAAGCTTTAATTTGCAGGTGTCTATGCTTCTTATATAACATGTCTTGACCAGGAGATCCTTTGTTGTAGGTCAATATCCTCAAAGCTGCCTTACAATGAACCTCTCTAGGCTTGTGCATAAACTAACTCATCAAACAACAACATAGACAATATCTGGTCTTATAATAGTGATATATAAAAGTTTACCTACTAATCTTTTGTATTGAGACACATCCTTGAAGAAAGGTCCAGTCAGTATTATTAGCCCAAGGGTAAAATCACCATTTTGTTTTGATGATTCCAAAACTTATGTGGTTATGAGGTACTAATCAAGTTCAAGTATTTCTGAGTTTATTGAGTTTACATGTTTCAAGAGTTAGGACTTTGCTTTACTCTTCCTCAAATGAAAGGTATTGAAGAACTTAAGTTAATTCAAGTATGGGATTCAAGCTCGAAAAGTCAAAACGTGAATTTTTGGAGAAGCACAATTTAAGAGACTTTTAAAGAAGTGTAACTCCTGTAAGAATTTAGATTGTTTAAGTTTTGAGTGTTATATTGGATGTTCTAGAAGTTTCACATACAAAACAGATTTTTCTATAACTAGTTTTATTAATACATCTTAATCTTCTATCAAAATTTTTATCTATATCTATATATAGAGATTGACTTGTGTCATTCCAGAAGGATTCGAGGCCAAATCCTTCCTACTCAAATACAACCCTGCAACGTTCGAATGCAAGATCCAATCTGTTGAAGTTAATCTACATTATTTCAAGTAAGTAAAAATAAAAATCATATATTTTGAATGCTTTTTGCTCATCCATCAAGTTTGCGCAAAATGAAAGGCGCAAAATGAAAGGTCAAAAATAGTATATTACTTATATCTACGTCTTAAGACATACAAATTCTTGATATGACCATTTCATCATGATCTAAATATTTAAAACCTTCACACACCAATTTTTGTTAGATTTCAATATTCTACACAGTTAAACTAACAAACTCACTATTTAATTCGTCCATTTTGTGCTTACTTGATGGATGGGCAAAAAGTATCCAAATATGTAATTTTTGATTTCTAGTTTCTTGAAATAATATAGATCAACTTCAACAGAGTGGATCTTGCATTCGGATGTCGTAGGGTTGTATTTGAGTGGGAAGGATTCGGCCTCGAATTCTTCTGGAATGACAAGTCTATCTCTCTCTATATATATGTTTCATATTTTGACCCTTGTCAAAACTATTTATATATATAAATATATATTTCAAATATCACATAGATATTTTAAAATAAGAATTTTGGAATTTTTGAGGCTGAGACGGCCGACCGCCCAGTCAACCTGTCTCTGTGCAATAGTTCTGTGATCTGCATGGTTGACTGCTCGGTCGACCAGGCATATATAAAATGTGCATATGCCCTAGGCTTAGTGGCCGATCGATCGCCCGGTCAATCGATCCACTGGCTCAATTTGGGGTCTGTTTTGGCTGGTCGATCGCCCAAATTGAGCTTACTTTTGAGCTCTCTGTTGCCCCTGGCTGATCGGCCGGCCAGTCATAGGCGATGGCTACTTTGAAGTAGCCCAGGCCGGTCGACCATGCAGTCGACTGCCAGTGTAATCAGAAACCACAACAGACTTTTGAACGGGCATTTTCAAATTCAAATTTGTTTTATTTTTTTAAATGGGTATTTTTTTTCACTTTATTAGTATTTTATCAGCTGTTTAAAGCCTTGATTAACTCTCTAATGATATTTTGCCATCTCCTATAAATAGGGATCATTTGTAGAGAGTTTCTTACTAAGAAAAATTAAGAAAAATCCCTCAAGATTGCTTGAAAAATTCTAGAAAAATTTCAAGTTTCAAGTTTTCAAAGAGCTTTCATTTTTAATCATTTTCTGAAAGTTTTAAGCTTTCAAAGATCAATTTTTTAATGATTTTTTTCTCACAATCTTCTTGAGCCTCAAATCTATACTCTATAATATAGAAAGTTGTATTGAGAGAGTTTGTGATCTTGTGGTCACCAAGTGGTTGTACTTTTCTTTTTCTTTGTGCTCTCCTCTTATGTTGAGGATTGAGGTTGGAGTTGAGGCTTTGGGTCTTGCAGGATCCTAGTTGTTGAGCTCTTATGAAGCTAGTGGAAATCCTTCATTACGGTGAAGGTGGGACAAGATGCTCAAACTTCGAAATAAATCTCTTATGTTTGTGCTCACTACTCTCTCTCTCTCTCTCTCACTCTTGCTTATATTCTACTTGCTTGATATTGCTCAAACTCACCTTGCATTTATTTTATACTCATTTCTCTATTGCTTTTGCTATTAGTTTATCTGTTTTACTAATTCAAACAAGAAGTCAATTTGTGCACCTCAACTCTTATTCAAGAGGAATTGTGAGGAGAAGTTTTAGAGCTCTTCATTGAGAATTTGACTTCAGTTCTTGTTTTTGATTTGATTGTGTAATTGTAATTTTTGATTGTTGTATTTTTCACATTAAATTACCCTATCACTTATTCACCCCCTCTAGGTGATTTTAGATACTACATTATTTACTAATTATGTTGATAGTGATCTTTTAATTATACAAATTTATGTTGATGATACTATTTTTGGGTCTACTAATGAAAAACTTTGCAAAAAGTTTGAACTGTGTATGAAAAAAGAATTTGAAATGAGTATAATAGGTGAGCTCAACTACTTTCTTGAACTTCAAATCAAGCAAAGAAATGATGAAATCTTTGTAAACGAAGCCAAGTACACCAAAGAGTTAATCAAGAAGTTTGGGCTAGAGAATATGAAGATTAGCAAGACTCCAATGGCTATTACAATCAAGCTTGATAAAGATGTACAAGGTAAATATATTGACAACAAATTATACCATAGCATGATTGATAGTTTGCTTTATTTTATGGTAAGTAGGCCGAATGTTACGTTTAACATTTATGTTTGTATTAGATTCTAATTGTGTCTTAAAGAGTCACAAAGTGTAGTAACGTGTTGTCAAGTATCTTAATGGCTCTATTAGTATGAGCTTGTGATATCTGAAGACTGGACAATTTAACATGATGAGTTATTCGAATGCCGACTATGCCGATTGTAGAGTGGATATGAAGAGCACTAATAAACTTGTCAATTTCTAAAAAAATGCCTTATTTCATGGTCTTTCAAGAAGCAAAATTCCTCAGCCCTCTCAATCATCAAGACAGAATATGTTACCACCAGGGCTTATTATGCATAGTCCCTCGGATGAAACATACTCTTCTCGATTATGATTTACGTTATGATTATATTAAGATTTATTGTGATAATACTAGTATTATTCATATGACCAAGAATGTAAATCAACATAGTAAAACCAAGCATATATAAATTCGGTATCACTTTCTTAGAGATCATTATAAAAAGGGTGATACTGAGATTGATTAGTTCTACCAATTTACACTTGGTCGATATTTTTACAAAACCTCTTGATTATAATATATCTTCTTTCATTTGTCGTGAATTAAATATTTGCATGATGGATACTTGATCTTTTTTTAAAAAAAAAAGGTTTGAAATTTCAATTAGTATTTCTCTTCATTTTCAAAACTTCAACTCATTTTTGATGTATGACAAAAAGGTGGAGAAGGTGTTTTAAGTTTGAGATATTTAGATCTATATCCATTCTATTGTTTAATGCAATATTGAATTAGTAATTTTGATTCTCTATTGCATATGTTGTTGGTGGATGGTGGAATGGATGGATGGATGACCATTTATGCATATTATTCTTAATTATTGTTACTATTGAAATCCATGTGACTTGTTTGTTATTACATATCCATGAGTCATGTTGAACTTGACTTATGTAAGCATAATTTCAGGGAGTGTTTTTCAAAGTTCCTTATATTTTCATATAAAATAACTCATGAGTTTTGTCATCATCATATAGGGAGAGATTGTTGGCCCAAGAGTACAATCACCGTTTTATTTTTATGATTTCAAAATTTATGTGGTTATGAGGTACTAATCATGATCAAGTATTTTTGAGTTTACAGGTTTCAAGAGTTAGAGTTTTGCTTCACTCTTCCTCAAAAGGAAGGTATTGAAACACTCAAGTTAATTCAAGCATGAAATTCAAACTCAAAAAGTCAAAATATGAATTTTTAGAGAACCCCACTTGAAACAGACTTGGAATGTGTAATCCTTGTAAGAATTTAGATTGTTTAAGTTTAGAGTGTTAGATTAGATGCTCAAGAAGCTTCACACACAAAAAAAGCTTTTTTATAGCTAGTTTTATTAATTTAGTTTTATTGATACATGCTTAACCTTCAATCAAACTTTTTATCTCTCTATATATAAGTTCATAGTTTGATCCTAGTCAAAACTATTTTTATATATAAATATATATTTCAAATATTACATAGATATTTTAAAATAAGAATTTTGGAATTTTTTTAGGCTGAGACCGGTCTTTGTTCAGAATAGTTCTTTGTTCTGCATGGTCAACCGCTCCGTCGACCCGACATGCACAGAATGTGCACATGCCCTGGGCTCAGTGGCCAGTCGACCAATCCACTGGATCAGTTTGGGGGTTGTTTTGGTCGGTGGACCGCCCGGTTGACCACCCACTGAGCTCTCTTTTGAGCTCTCTGCTGCCACTAGATGGTCAACCGGTCGATCAATGAAGGCAACAACTACTTTGAAGTAACCGTGGCTGGTCGATCGTGCGATTGACTTCCAGTGTAACCAGAATGACAACAAACTTTTGAACGGGCATTTTCAAATTAAAATCTATTTTGTTTGTGATTGCTACTCTCTTACTCTTGCTTATATTCCACTTGCTTATACTCATCTTGCGTTTACTTTATACTCATTGCTCTATTGCTATTGTTATTAGTTATCAGTTTCACTCATTCAACTAAGAAGGCAATTGCGCTCCCCAACTCTTATTTAAGAGGAATTGTAAGGAGAAGTTCTACAATCCTTCATTGAGAAGGCTTCACTTCTTATTTTGATTTGACCATGTAGTTGTAATTTTTTATTGTTGTATTTTTCGCATTAGATTAGCATATTACCTATTCATCCGCTCACGTGATTTCAAGTATCAACATCCATAAGAGTACACAAAGATTTGCAACTAAGTAATCCAACTTCATATACTAAATTCAAAGTATACTTTCACTGAGAAAGAAGTACTCTATGTTTACTTTGAGTAATTTCAGTCCCAAGGAAGTATCAAGGTCTCCCATGTCTTTGGTCACAAACTGTGCCTTAAGATAGTCTTTGGTCAATGCCGTCAACATCACTCCTACTCATTAGAATATCATCAACGTACATGGCAAGAATCACAGAGCCAGAAAATCTATTATGAATGAATACTGAATGATCAGAATAGAATTTTTGTAAACCTCCTTTAGTGACCATATGACTGAATTTATCGAACCAGGCTCGCAGTTGCTTAAGGCCATATATCCCTTCTTGAGCTTGCAAACCATATTGCCTCTGAGTTGAGAAATATACCCAGAAGATTGCTCTATATAGATCTTATCCTCAAGGTCACTATACATGAAGGCATTCTTCACATCTAGTTGAAACATCCATCATTGTTGTTGATAGCCAGAGAGAACAATATATTGATGAAGTTGAGACAAGTAACAAGAGAGAATGTCTCAAGAAAGTCCATCCCACATGTCTGAATAAAACCTAGAGCAACTAGGGAAGATATTTATCCACTGTGCTACTGGACGATACTTGACGGTAAACACCCAACTATGACTGAGCATAGGGAGTCTAAGAGAAGTAGGCGTTAGATCCCAAGTCTGATGTGAGATGAGGGCATCTATCTCCCCATCCATAGCTTGCTTTCACTCCCGGTACATCAATGCTTCCTGATAAGACTTGGATATAAAAACAGAGGACACGACAAGGAAAACTGACGAGAAAATGGGGGTAAAATAATCATTAGAAATAAAACTGGAAATAAGATGCATGGCAGAAGATTGTTTACCCTTTCAAAGTGAAATATGAAAATCTAAGTCTGAAGGACCTGAGGTATCCATCTCAACAGTTGGAAGTGGAGGAGTAGTAGGTAGAGGATTAAAATCAGGAGGAACTAGATCAACAACCATAGAGATTGGATCAGCCAGGTGTGATGTAGGAAACTGTACTTGAACATCTAATATATACATGCGATAGTTTATGAACGATTTCTTTCTCCTGATTTTCAGGTGTAGATGGAGAATCAGTGATGTAAAGTATGGAAAAGACTAAAAAAAGTCACATCAGATGAAGTATAAAACTTGCGATATACAGGATCAAAACATCTATAACCTGTCTGAGTATGAGAATAGACAATAAAACACATTTTAAGGCTCTAGGTTTTTACTTATTCAGAAGTGGTTAAAGATTTTGAATAAATCAAGTAGAACCAAACACATGAGAAACAATAGAAAAAAAATAGGTTTGTCAAAATACTAGGAAAAATAAATTTTATCTTGAAGTACTAAAGAAGGCATTCTATTTATTAAATAACAAGCATAAAAAATAGCATCAACTTAAAAATATTTGGTACATGCATGTGAACTGATAAGGTACGAGCCGAGATGCCTCAAATTTCTTTCAGCTACTCCGTTCTGCTGTGAAGTATGTGGATAAGTTGTCTGATGCAGTATGACATGAGATGCATAAAACTAGAAACTTCATTTTGAGAATTCTCAAGATCATTTTATCAGTATGCAAAACAAGAACATAAGCAGAAAATTATGTTTTTATTTCATTAATAAAATTCTTGATAACATCAAGAATCTGAGTATTATCTTTTAGAAAATACACACAAGACATTCTAGAAGAGTCATCCATAAATACTAGAAAAAATAATGAAAGCAAAAAATAGAAGTGACACAACACGAGCCCTAGACATCAGAGTGGACCATATTAAAAGGAGAACGACTCCTATTATTGACACGACTAGGACAGAAAGACCGATGATGCTTTCTTATCTGACAGGACTCACATTCTAAAGTACAAAAAGAAGACTTGATATATATAGACTTGTGTTATTCCAGAAGGATTCGAGTCTGAATTCTTCCTACTCAAATATAACTCTATGACATCCGAATGTAAGATCGATTTCATTGAAGTTGATCTATATTATTTCAAGTAACTAAAAATAAAAAATCATATATTTTGAATACTTTTTGCCAATTCATCAAGTAGGTGCAAAATGGACGATCGAAAATAACATATTTCTTAGACCTGCGTCTTTAGACACAAAAATTCTCGATCTGACCATTTCATGATAATATATGTAATATCCCCTATTTAATAATACCATATAATTATTTTTAAATATTTACCTAAATTCTATCTATTATCTTATGATCATTAATTAACTTGATTTAGTATCATTATTAGTATTATTATTATTTATGACTGGTAGACTCTTATTGCTTATATTTAGTTATTTTAAATTATTATTAATGGGTAATATTATTATTTTCATCCAAGCCCAATAAGCTCAGCCCAATCTCTTTTCCTTTTTGTTTTCTTTTCCTTTTTATGGTAAGCCCACATGAGCCAAGCCCACTTCTTATTTTCATTCATTTTCTTCTCCTTTTCCTATTTTTCTTTAAGCCCAAAAACTAAGCCCACAAGCCCACCCTCTATTTTTCTTAATATTACTTATTTCTTTTAACTAAATCCCAATAATTTATAACCCATTACCATTAAGATTCTTACCCATTAACCCAAAACTCAATTCTAATCTCAATTCTAATCTAAATCTTATTTTCAAAATCATGATCTTAAAAAAATCCTAATCCTAATCGTAATTTAAATCCTAATAAAAATCATATTTAAATCAAATCTCTTTGAGATTTTTCTGCAACCTTCCATTCTTATCTAAATTGCTAAATTAAGTAATCTAACCTAATTGGAATTCTAAATTGCTAAATTAAGTAACCTAACCTAATTAGAATTCTAAATTGCTAAATTAAGCAATCTAAACCTAATTGGAACTCAGCTTTCTAAAATCTCTAATAACCTATATATAAAGACCCAAACCCTTTCTTTCTCTTCTACCTCAAGAGAAAACCCTAATCTAAATCTTCTCACTTTCATCTTCACCTTCTCCTCTCCTCAAGTGGATCATGAACGAAAAGGGCTTCGAGGTACAGAGATTAAGGAGAAAGCAAGGAGGAACAACTCAAGTAAGTAAATCTATATTATGAATTTAATTTCAGTTTTTTTAGGAAAAAATAATAAATTAAATTAGAATCACAAGAATAAATTATAAATTTCAGCAATCTGCTAAAACTCACCGTAATATATTTAATGATTCCTAGAAATTTATCTAATATAATTTTTATATAATCATTATTTTAATACTCCACAAAATCTTGATTTGAGCAAATCAAAAATCCAAGTAAGTAATTTATTTTCTCAAAATTATTTGATATAAATTGTTTATTAAAATCATGTCCATACTATGATCTCCATAGATATTTTATACATTAAAACTTAATTCCACTAAAAATATATGTAAATATATACCAATCATAATTTTAATTTAATTATTTTTTTAGAAGTTTTAAACAACAGATATTCAAAAAAGAGAAAAAAAGAAAAAAAATTCCAGCCCTGCTTTCGGCCAAATGGCTGAGAGCAGAACCCGACCTGCGCCCTTGGGTGCACAGTGGGATGGGCCGGCCCACTGTGCACACTTCATAAAAAAAAAAATCCTGCAGTTCAAGCCAGCCGAACCAGGCCTGGACTGGCTGGGCCGGCCTGGCCTGGACAGGCCCTGGCCGGGCCGGGGCCTGACAGTACAGGTCTTGGGCCTGTTTAAAAAAAAACTTCTTACCCGGCCTGGCCTGGGCGGGCCTGGCCTGGGTCTGGGCAGGTTGGGCTACAATTTAGGCCCAAAAAAAAAAGAAAAGAAAAGAAAAAGAAAATCTCGGACCAGGCCTGGGCCTAGCCTAGTCTAGCCTGGGCCTGGGCTGGGCCTAGGCTTTTAGAGATATAAAAAAAAAAGGAAAAGAAAAGAAGAAAGAAAGGAAGAAAGAAAAGAATGATATGTATATTAAAATAATTTATTAAAAATATCAAATAAAATAGAGAAAAATATAAATAATATTCTACAACACTTCTACTTTCTAAGATAAATTTTTTTAGAGTAATACCAATACAAATTAATTGAAATCAGCCACTTTAAAAATCATTATTCCTTAATGTTAAATTTAGACCCGTTAAATATTTTAATAGTTTGAAGCCTATTAAAAATCCAACAAAAAAAATTAGAATTAAGTTTAAATTAAATCTATTAGATTCATTAAAACATAAAGAATCATATTTCTAACTCCCAAACTAATTAATCAAGATTTAAACTCCTTAAAATATTCTTTTATAAATCTAACAATTTTTGTTGAAATAATTTATGTAGGTTTATCGGGATCCTAAAATTTCAGTGCTTTGGATTGTGATCGAGTTCAGGTGAGTGTTCTCTTTCTTCTTCAAGTAAATAAAAATTTTGTGAGTATTTTACCTTTTTGTTTAGCTTTATTTAATTGTGTTGTGAGTGTTCGTTCTTGTACATTTCCTTATTTACCGTTGCAGGTATGTATTTACATGTTACACTTATCATTTCATGTAACTTTCTGTTGTATTTTATCAGTTTGATTACTTGTACTACTTTATGAGACATCCATGATTATTCACTTTATTTACGTAGTTGGTAGGAGCTTGTATCTGTGCCATTTCATTGGTAGTTTATCGTTGTTTGCTTAGGTCTAGTTTTGATACCCCTTAGACTGTGACTTGACCCAGCTCGATCTTGAGGTTAATATAATTGGTATTAGTTATCAGATTTGATATTCATGTATTTGGTTATTACTCATCCTGAATATCTTGATTTACATGGGAAACTTGATTGTTTATACATGATATCTACCGATACTATTGTCCATGTTACTTAATTATTGGGAAAATATTGTTACACGGTAACAACACCGTCATGTTATACTTGTTACATATTCCTGTTATACCGGTATCCTGTTCATTGATATTATTGCAAAACATCTAGAGGGGGTGAATAGGTGTTAATGCTAATCTAATGATCTTTTTAAAATAAGTATGTATGTATGATGCAACCAGTCACTCAAAACAAGAAATTGAAGCCGAATTTCCCGTGAAGGCTCTAGAACTTCTCCTCTTTGATTCCTCTAGATTATGAGTTGAGGCGCGTAATTGCTTTCTTGTTGAAATGAGTAAAGATCAAAAAATGCAAGTGAATGAAATGGAAGCAATGAAGTGCAAGCAAGAGGTATCACAAGATAAAAATGTAAAGTAATGAAAAACAATAAGGAAACCAATCGCAAGCACAAGTAATTTGTTTCGAGGTTCGAGCCACCACTCTGCGTCCCCGCCTTCACCACAGTGAAGGATTTCTACTAAATTCGCAAAGGGAATTATAAGAGGTCTACACAAGACCAGAGTACCGAACTCCCACCAATCTAACCTCTACAAAGAGGGATCTCAACACAAAGAACTACAAGTAACAAGGTTATTAAAAGGACCACAAACTTCTCTCTTATAACTTCTTATAGAATGGGAATGATTTTTGGCTCAAGAAGTGAAGTGAGAAAAATTCAGTTGTAAAGAGTAAGAAAAAGCTTGAAAACTACTGAAAAACTTTAACCAAGAATGCACTTAGGAAGAGAGAGCTTTGAAAACTTTTCTTTCTTTTGGAAACTTTAAAATAATAGGAATTTTTCTTGAAATTAACAAGGGACCAATGCCATCTATTTATAGGGATTTGCCATGAGAAAATCATCAGTCTAAACAAAAAACAGATATTTGTTCTGTCGGTCGACTGACCCGGTCGACCGACAGAACCCGAGAGTAAGGGTAAGTCAGTCAGTCGACTGGTCCGGTCGACCGGCAGACGTGCACAAACGTGCACGCCAATGTCACAAGGCCCGGTCGACCGGTGCAGTCGACAATAATGCCTGAAATAGATGCGGTCGATCGCCCGGTCGACCGTAGGGCCTGAAACAGTATTTTTATAGGAAAAATTTTGAACTTAGAAAAATTTTTAAAATAATTTTGTAAGGCTATATGATTAAGTAGCATGCTATAAGGGTTGGTATACATGATATAAATAAGATGTAAAAATATAAAATATTTTGAGTATTGTATATCAAACAATACATGCACCTAAATCAATTAACCCAAACAAAAACCATATTTTGAAACATGAAAGAATGTGTGTGTTTTCTTGAGCCAACTTATCATAACCTCATTCTTTAACAAACTAATTCCTACAACGGTTCTAGGTGACTACAAGATCTTCAAATTAGGGCTTCTCCATATGCAAGCTTGAATCCTTGAACCCGAATTGAATCAACTTGAGTCAAAAACACCTTCCTTTAGGGAAGAAGAAATCTTGAATTCTTAGAACCTTGAAACACACTTAAACACTAAAATATGATTAGTATAAATAATTATATATATTTTGTAATCATCAAAACTTAATAACCGGGTGATTGTAACCTTGGGCAAACAATTATATATTCTTATTATACGGTATCCTGATTACACGTTGATATTGTTACCGTGACTACCACCGAGTTAGCCCAGTGATTCAAGTAACATGCATATTAAGTAATCTTGATAAACTAATAACATGATATTAAATAACTTACACTGGGATTGGGGAGATTGATGGAGGAGATAGCGTCTATATTTTGGGTGGAGTTAGGATTTAGGTTGCGCAGCCGTAAGAGGGTTTAATTGCAGGGTTCCCGTGACATGTTCCTGACTACCTTGCGATAGGTCCTGGTTCAGCGCCTGGAGTCCGGGTCGTGGTCCAGGGTATGCATGGGACCCACCTAAAACATAGACAATGTCTCCAACCGATCAGTTTCAATAACTGAGGACCTCGATTGGCATGTGTGGTAGGCGTAGTATGGGATGCGTCTATTACATGTGACAATTGATGTTCGCTAACATAATTAATAATAATAAACTGTTAATGTATTGTGACTAACCGTGATCACCCGATAGTATATACATGTATAAACTATGATAGATATAAGATTGTACATCAAACTAGTGACATATGCTAGGTTATACCTTATGACATCAGTTGTTCGTTTATAGTTATTTTACTTATCTTTTATCTGCACGCTTATTCATGTTATTGTTATTTAGTTGTTTATTTATCATGTTATTTAGTTATCCTATGTTTGTAGTTATCTTGTTATTATTCTGTGCACATTGTTTATATGCACGACCAGTCCTCTTTATACACACACTCATTAGGTCGCTTCTGACGACCATGAATTCGCATGTCTAGGGTATTGGACATCTTCTTATATTGTTTAGGTATTTGTGTGATCGTACGTGTTACGAGGAGCAGGAGTCTCTCTTTTCTTGATTATAGGTATTCTTTCTCTTTTATTCATATTATTTCCTTGTTCTATCTTTATTGCACCAGTTGCCATTTTCTTTCTTTTATTCATCTGTTATCATTGTGTTAGATATTTATATGTCATATTGTAGTGATATTGATTTATCATAGTAGATTTTACAGCTTGTTCAGGTTACTTATAGGCTTAGCGTATATGTGTGGGGTGTTTTCCTCGCGTATATACGTCGCTGACTCTTGTCGCGACTCCGTTTCCACGTATTTTGGGAAGCGGGGCGTGACAGGATTTTAAAAAATCATGATCTTAAAAAACATCCTAACACTTAAAAGTCCTCACACTCCAATTTTGTTAGATTTCAAATATTCTACACCGTTAAACTAACCAACTCACTATTTCAAGCGTCCATTTTGCACCTACTTGATGGATAGACAAAATGTATTCAAAATACATGATTTTGATTTTTAGTTACTTGAAATAATGTGGATCAACTTCAATAGAGTGGATCTTGCACTCGGATGTCATAGGGTTGTATTTGAGTGGGAAGGATACCGCCTCAAATCTTTTTGGAATGACACAAGTCTATCTTTACATATACATATTTGTGTGTGTCCTCATATATACAAATACATACATATATACATACATACATATACATACATGTGTGTGTGCGCGCGTGCGCACGCACGTGTGGCAAGGATACAATACACCTATGTGTAACTACCTTAAGTTACACATAGCTCTCCCTACCACACAAAAATAGTTTTTTAAAATAGGTGATTAGCAATTTGTGGGGACCACACACAGAAAAATTTGTTTGTATCCCACCTTATAAAATTTGTGTGGTGAAAATTGCTGTGTAACTAAGCTTAGTTACACATAGATGTATTGTATCCTTCCCCATATGTGTGTGTGTGTGTGAGAGAGAGAGGACACACACACATATATGTCACGCACATACATATGTTTATGTAGAGATAGACTTGTGTCATTCCGAAAAGAGGCCGAATCCTTCATATACAACCCTATAACATCTAAGTGCAAAATCCACTCCATTGAAGTTGATCCACATTATTTCAAATAACTAAAAATAAAAAAAATCAAGTATTTTGAATAGTTTTTGATCATCCATCAAGTAGGCGTAAAATAGATATTCAAATTCTTGATCTGACTATTTCAACATGATCTAAACACTTAAAAACTCTCACACACTAATTTTTGTTAAATTTCAAATAATGTATATCATTAAACTAACCAGTTTATTTTCTCAGCCGTCCATTTTCTGTCTACTTATTGGATGGGCAAAAAGTATTCAAAATTCATAATTTTTTATTTTAATTGCTTTAAATAATGTAGATTAACTTTAATGGAGTGCATCTTGTAGAATTGGTAGGGAAGGATTCAGCCTCGAATCCTTCTGGAATGACACAAATCTATATCCTCTCTCTATATAATATAATATAAAAAATGCGCGCGCACACACACACACATACGTGTGTGTCCTTGAGGGGGTGCTCGATTGATTAGATCATAGGTTTACTCCCCAATAGATCGTCGGTTCGAATCCCTTGATAGATTTTTCTCCTGGGAATTTATTTCCACGACTTACCCAGGCATGTGTAGGGAAACTTCTCAAGACAGTATGCACATGCCCCATAAAATTAGTCGGGGTGCGTTAAGCGGCCTCGACACTAGATGGATTTCAATACACACACACACATATTGACACACAAACAGAAGGAGACTTGGCCACTTCCGAGAGGATTTGAGCACGAATCTTTCTCACTCAAATTCATTGTTACGACATTCAAATATAAGATTCACTTTGTTGAAATTGATCTATATTATTTAAAGTAACTAAAAATTAAAAATCAAGTATTTTATAGTTTGTTGTCTATGCATCAAATAGGCACATAATGGACCGCCAAAAGTAACATATTACGTAGATGATTTTAGACATACAAATTTTCAATCTGACTATTTGATCATGATTTAAACATTTAAAAACTCTCACACACTAACTTTTTTTAGGTTTAAAATATACTGTTAAACAAACCAACTCGCTGTTTCGATCGTTCATTTTGTGCCTACTTGATGGAAAAATATTCAAAACACTTGATGTTTTGTTTTTAAGCAATCTTAACAATGTAAATCAATTCCAATGGAATATATCTTCAATTTGAATAGCTTAAGATTGAATTTGAATAAAAAGAATTCATCATGTATTCTTTCAAAGTACCCGAGTCTATCTACACACAGAAAACTACTTCAATCAAATAAAAAATTGAATCATGCATATATTACAAATCCTAATATTCAAACCATCATTGCCCCCTCCTCGTGCTATATCAATCCGGCAACAAGTCTCCTACTCCAATTGATAGTAATCATACACAAGTAATTATGCTCCTCCAACTCCTCCAATTGTTCTTCCAATCCCAATCCTACCTCTCCTCCCCTCTATCTCTTTCACAACCTTGCTCACCATCTCTAACTCCCTTTCTTCACCACCATCCTCCCTATGTCATGCCCATACTCCACCTCGTTGTGCACCCTCCTCACTATCTGGCTCATTGTGTCAAGATCCTCCTAACAATGTAAGCCCTCTTCGCTACCACATCCCCCCTCACTTTCACCCTCTCTAATCTCATCCACCCCCTGAACCAGTTCCCCACCTCCTTACCCCACTACTCGCTGTCGCCACAGGCACGGCTGCCACCATAATCGCTGCGTGTCAAGCGATCATGACAGCCACGACCACCACTGCGTCGAAGAGGGCAATGAAAGTGATCCCTGATGCTTTCTTGGTGAATTTGAGGAGCTTTAGGCGTCGGGAGTTTTTCGGCATACGGAGGTGAGGCAGCAGGCTAGGGTTGGGTAGCTGAATGAATGAGGTGGAATTAGGAGAGGGCTTTTTAGAGAGAGGAGGTTATCGAGCTCGGGATGAGAGGAGAGTTGGGAGAATGTGAAGGGGGAGAAGGATGTGGAGAGGTTGACGAGGAGGTGGTGGATGGTGCGGTGGTAGGACCGGGCACCATCGATGGAGGAGAAGAGGGCGACGCATGTGGTGCAGGCCTAGTGGGTGGTGTCAAAGAAGTCAAAGAGGAGGGTGTTGAGTTGGAGGTGGAAGCGACTGGAGATCGAGGTGTTGGAAGTGGAAGCCAGTAAGGATTCATGGCTTAGTTCGAGGAGGAAGCTGGGGATGTGGTCATCGTACTGGCCTGTGGATCAAGAGGACAGGGACGAGCGGGAATGCTGCAGTCTCTGCTCTTCTTGATGTTCTTCTAGTCCATCATCTTCATCTTTAGCTCAAATGATGGTGGTGGAGGTTCTGATAAGGTGGTGGTGGTGGACTTTGGAGTACATGTCGATGTAAGACTTGCTCTGAAGGATTTTTCTGTATTCATCGCGAGATTCAATGAGCTCTTATGATGAGGCTTACTGACGGGGCATCTCACCATCAAACCTGAGAGATTTTCTTGATCTGAAACTCTTTTAGCTGTGAAACATCAGATGAACACTAAGTCAACATATTTCACGTTATTTTTTTGGTAAAACGATGTTAAAAAGTAAAAATTTAATGTCATTTTATATAAACCGATGTTAATTTGGTAATTTAACATCGGCTCATAAAGAACCGAGTTTAAACACCTTGGCTTTAACATTGGTTCAAAAAAACTAACGTTAAAGCTTTAGATTTAACGTTGGTTCTTATGAACTGATTTAATGTTAGTTCACAAAGAAATGATGTTAAACCCCTCCAAAGGCAAAACCCTACCCTCGTGGCTGTCACTCTCTCTCCCCCGTCAGATATCTCTCCCCTAGTTGCCCTTCACCACTGCTCTCTTCCCCCCATTGGGGATTTCTCCCCTCTCTCGCCGCCCCTTGCGCCCCTCTCTCGCCCCCCAAAAAAATCTAAGCCCGCCCCTTTGCCCTTTTTTCTTCCACCCAAAAAATTTCCTCCCCCTCCAGCGAGCCCCTGCTCCTCCCCCTCCGGTGAGCCTTTCTCTTGCTGCCCCCCAAACCCAAATCGCCCTCTTTTTTTTTTCTATCTTTCCCTAAGTGACTCCCACCACCCCTACCCTCTAGCGAGCCCCCTGCCCTTCTTCCCTCTGGTGAGCGCCCCTCTGGCGAACCCCCTCTGATGAACTTTGATTTGCCACCAAGGCCTTTGAGGTATAACTCTTCTCTATATCCTTATGCATTTTTTACATAGGGAAAATTTTAGTGCTAAATTGTTTAATTGTTTTGGTGATAAATTAGTGAAATTGTTAAATTGTTTTGGTGATAAATTAGTGAAATTTATTTTAGAAAAAGTTTAATTTTTATGTATATGTGATGTGATGTGTGATGTATGCTGTGTGCGATGTGTGTGTTCATTTGTGTGTATACATGTGTGCGCGCGCGTGTGTGTGTGTGTGTGTGTTTATGCATGTGTGTGTCTATGTGTGATTTGTGCAATGTATGTATTCATGTGTGTGTGGGATGTGTGTGTTAATGTGTGATCTGTACGATGTGTGTGCGATGTGTGTGTTCATATGTGTGTGTTAATATGTGATGTGTGCGATGTGTGTGTTCATGTGTATGTGTTAATGAAAATCACCTAGAGGGGGGGTGAATAGGTGATTATGCTAATCTAAGGCCAATTAAAAAAAAATTATGAAGCAAGTGAATGCAATGCAACAATCTCCCAAAACAAGACTAAGAGCCGTATGCCCCTTGCGGGTTCTGAACTCCTTCCTCCGGCTTCCTCGTAAAATGAGTTAGAGGTGCGCAATGCAACCTTGTTGTATGGGATTTTGATTGACAATATGAAGTGTGATGAATATGGCAATAGCAATCAAAAACACAAAGTAATAGCAATGGAAAGTAAACCAATCGCAAACACAATGATATGTTATCGAGGTTCGAGCACCCAGCTCTACTCCCCGCCTTCCCCAGAAGGATTCTAGCTACTTCCACTATCACAAAGATCAATTACAATGGAGTACCCAACTCCTACAATTTCAGCACAATTGAATTCCTTAGTAATCAAAAGATCACAAACTCTCTCTTTCAAATATCTCTTCCCTTACAAAGGTCCTTAGAGAATATTGAGAAGGAATGAAGCTCTTGTGTAAGTGAAGAAAAATGAAATCAAATCAGAGAGTATTATCAAGAAAACACTTCTGAAATGAGTGAGAAATATCAGCACAAAAAACCAAGAAAAATAGCTCTTTTGAATATCACAAACTTTGAATTTTTCTCTTGAATAATTGTTGTAAAGAAACTCTCCCCAAACACCCCTATTTATAGGAGAGGGCTAGGGTTTAGGGTTAGGAATTAATTACTGAAGATTAGGAAGTAATTAGTTCCAAATATACCCTCCAACGGATTTTTAATTTCAAAAATCAAGTTTAAAACAGCTATTAAAAAATCTGCCCGTTACTGTTCAACGGACAGATCGGTCGACTGGCCCGGTCGACCGATAGTTCAAAAATCCGACCGTTATGAACTATCGGTCGACTGATCCAGTCGACTGAAAAGATACAGAGAGCAAAACAAACTATCGGTCGACCGATCCAGTCGACTGATGCCTGACTGAGACTTAAAATAAAATTCCGGTCGACTGTCGGTAGACAGTCGGTCGACCGACAGACGTGCACACGGATACGTGCACTCTGCCAGGACATCGGTCGACTGGTGGTAGATAACCGGTCGACCGGCTCAGGCCAAAAGATGAAATAAAAATAGAATTTTGAAGAGATTAATATTTTTATCAAATCTATTTCAAACACAAATTCAGTATCTAACATAATAAAGAATTTGTAGAAGAAAGATTTAGTATTAAAATATTTTTGTATATTTTATAAGAAATAAACTTGGAAATGGTATACGCGTGAAGACGTGTGTGTTTGAGCTTCAAACCTAATCAACATTCTTTAACATACTATAAAGCTAGAAAATAAAACCTAAGGACCTCTGAAGCAATCTTTGAGCCATCCAATGCCTTGCTAGTGCCTTCTCTTCTATGATCCTTCCTTGATGTGCAATTTGCCTTCAATGCTTGTTGGAACTTAGAAGTTTTTGCAAAAGCGAAGCGAATGAACTCTAAACATGGTACAAAACCTGAAACTTATCTAAGATAAAAGATTAGTACCAAATAGCACTTATTTGGTTTGTTATCATCAAACACAAAACAATGGAGAGTGTAACCTCTTGGGCTAACAATCTCCCCCTTTTTGATGATGACAAAACAAATAGGCTATTTACAAAAATATAGGGAGGAGAAAAACTACCCCTCAAATTATGCTATATTTAAAACATGTAAGTATGCTCTAGATACCAATAATTGAAATGAAAAATAGAAATGATGCACCAATTATGGAAATCTATTTAAAACAACAAAAAACTCAAAACTTGCACTTGATACCAAAAATACCAAAAATCAAAAATTGCTCCTTGATACCAATTTTAAACTAAAATACCAACTAAAATACAAAAACTCAAAAAACCAAAACATCAAACCAAAACATCAAAACAAAACATCATATAAATTCATATGGAAAACCAAGACCAAATGAACTTATTTTTGTCCATGTTAACTTATTCTCCCCCTTTTTGTCGTACATCAAAAAGGGTTAGAAAAACATGTTTAATCAATAATACAAAATTTAATTCTCCACAAATAAACGAAAATCTAGCAAAATCAAGTGGTTTTGTGAAAATATCGGCTAGTTGAAAATCGGTGGAAACATAATCAATATCTATATCACCTTTCTCAAAATGATCTCTAAGAAAGTGATATCTAATCTCAATGTGCTTGGTCTTACTATGTTGATTTGCATTTTGGTTAAATGAATAGTACTAGTATTATCACAAAATATTTTAATATTTTATAATGCAAATCATAGTCAAGGAGAGTATGTTTCATCCAAAGGACTTGTGCACAACAAGCCCCGCAGCAACATACTCCGCCTCGGCGGTTGATAGAGCTACGGAATTTTGCTTCCTAGAGGACCATGAAACAAGACAATTACCGAGAAATTGACATGTCCCACTAGTACTCTTTCTATCTACTCTACAACCCGCATAGTCGGCGTCCGAATAACTAGTCATAGAAAAATCTATAGTTTTCGGATACCAAAGACCTAAACCAATCGTTCCCTTAACATATCGAATAATGCGTTTTACGGCAATTAATGAGATTCCTTGGGACACGATTGAAATCTAGCACAAAGACACACACTAAACATGATATCCGGCCTACTTGCCGTTAAATATAAAAGACTACCTATCATGCTTCTAAACAATTTAATATCAACATTTTTACCTTGTTCGTCCTTATCAAGCTTGGTTGTTGTAGCCATGGGAGTGTTGCAAGCTTTAGCGTCTTCAAGTCCAAACCTCTTCACGAGTTCCTTAGCGTATTTGGCTTGAGAGATGAAGTTCCCATCATGCAATTGCTTGACTTGGAGTCCAAGAAAAAAGTTGAGCTCACCCATGGAGGACATTTCGAATTCTTGTTGCATTACCTTTTCAAAATCCTTGCATAAAACTTCATTAGTAGAACCGAAAATAATATCATCAACATAAATTTGGACAATTAAAATATCATTATCAACATGCTTAGTGAATAGAGTAGTGTCAACTTTGCCTTTAATAAAATTGTTTGAAATTAGAAAACTTGAAAGCCTTTCATACCAAGCTCTTGGAGCTTGTTTCAAACCATACAAAGCCTTATCGAGTTTGAAAACAAAATCGGGATGAGCATGATCAATAAAACCGGGAGGTTGAGAAACATAAACTTCTTCATTAAGAAAACCGTTTTAAAAATGCACTTTTTACATCCATTTGAAAAAGTTTGAAATTTTTAAAAGATGCATAAGCTAGTGTTATCCGTATGGCTTCAAGCCGTGCTACGGGTGCAAAGGATTCCTCAAAGTCGATTCCCTCAACTTGAGTGTAACCTTGGGCTACTAACCTAGCTTTATTCCTAATGACATTTCCGGACTCATCCAACTTATTCCTAAAGATCCACTTAGTACCAATTATTGGTCTATCGTGGGGCTTAGGAACAAGGTGCCAAACTTGGTTGCGCTCAAATTGATTGAGTTCCTCTTGCATGGCAAGCAACCAATATGGGTCCGTCTCGGCTTCGAGAATGCCTTTGGGTTCTACATGAGAAATGAAAGCAAAGTTACCACATAGGTCATGGAGTTTGGAGCGCGTTGTGACTCCTCTTGAAGCGTCACCGATGATGAGCTCCTTAGGATGATTTGTAGCATATCTCCAAGCTTTGGGAAGCGGTTGAGTGCTTTCCTCATTATCCTTTTGAACTTCACCTAAAGGTTCTTGCTTATCTTCTTGAGCGGGTGAGTCCTTCAAGGATAGTTTCTCCATGCTTTCACCTAATGGTTCAATCTCTACAACATTCTCAACAAACACATTAGACTCTTCAAACTTAACATGCATAGTTTCTTCAATAGAAAGTGAAGATCTAATAAAAACTCTATATGCTTTACTTGTAGAGGAATATCCTACAAAGATAGCCTCATAAGCCTTAGCATCAAATTTACCCAAATTCTCTTTTGTATTTAAAACAAAACACTTGCATCCAAAAACTTTGAAATATGAAACATTTGGTTTTCTAAAATGATACATTTCAAAAGAAGTTTTAGAAGAATTTTTGCATAAATAAATACGGTTTGATATATAGCATGCGGTGTTTACGGCCTCGGCCCATAAATATTGAGGGAGGTCGTATTCACTTATCATTGTCCTAGCCATCTCTTGAAGTGTTCTATTTTTCCTTTCTACAACTCCATTTTGTTGTGGAGTCCTAGGACAAGACATTTCATGCTTAATTCCCTTTTCATCACAATAAGTCATGAAGAGTTGGTTAACAAACTCACCACCTCTATCACTCCTTATTCTCAAATCGGAAAACCTTTTTCTTTTTCAACTCTTTTTCTAAAAATCTTAAAGTGAGAAAAAGTTTGATCTTATTTTGCAAAAAGAAAACCCAAGTAAATCGAGAGAGAAATCATCAACTAAAACAAATGCAAATCTACTACCATTTAAGCTTTTAGTTTTAGTTGGTCCAAATAAATCCATATGAACTAATTCTAACGGTCTAGTTGACATGATATCCTTGATTGGTTTAAAGGAAGACTTGGTTTGTTTCCCAAGTTGGCACGCACTACAAATGCGGTCTTTCTCAAAACTCAAGAAAGGAATACCCTTCACCAATTCCTTAGAATTAATTCTAGAAATATGTTCAAAAGATGCATGTCCTAATCTTCTATGCCAAAGCCAAGAATTTTCATCAAAAGCATTTAAACATTTAGTAGAACACTCTACATTAAGCATGTCAATAATATAAACATTATCATCACGAAATCCGGTCAAAATACAATCATTCGATTTAACATCAAAATCTTACAAGAAGAATCATCAAAAACAACTTTAAGACCACGATCACAAAATTGGCTAATACTAAGCAAATTATGCTTTAAACCATCAACCAAACAACATTCTCTATAATAGGAGATGAACCAACTTGAATGTTACCTATACCGATGATAGTTCCTTTGGAATCATCCCCGAAGGTGACGGAGCCACCTTCCATGTACCTTGATAGGGTTGTGAAGTTGTTGATATCCCATGTCATGGCCTCGAACAACACTATCAAGGTACCACCGCTCCCTACGTCTTGGAGCCTTGGTGTGTACCTACATCAAACATTTTAGGACTTGATTTTGGTACCCACATTTTCTTGGGTCCATGAGGGTTAGAGCATTAACCCAAACAAGATTATTTGAAGTATGCAATTTATCATAACAAAATTTAGCTAAATGTCCATTTTTGCCACAATATGTACATCTATAAACTCTACCATATTTAAATGCATAATGAGTGTGTGATTTGTGAGCATTGGCATTGTGAGCATGAAAAGATTTAGCATGAGAAGTATTATTTGAAGTGTGAGCATGTGAAATCTTAGCATGAGAAACTTTATCATGAGAAGTATTCTTTTTAGAAAATTTTTCTTCAAGCTTCTTAGTATTAAAAGCACAATCTTTTAAAACTTTTTCAAAATTACTCATTTTAGATTTAAGAGAAGAAATTTCTTTATTATCAACAATAGGGGTTTTACCCTTGCAAGAAATCTTATAAGCATCAAAATCATTTTGAATAACAACAAGATTGGAAGAAAGATCATCTTTTTCTTTTGTAACAAAGCAAGTTGGTTTTTGAGAAAAGCAACTTCTTTTTGCAATTTAAAGCATTCCATTTTCTTGTTATCATAAGTTTCGGAAAGTTCTACAAAAGCATGAACTAGAACTTCCTTACTCAAATCATCATCATTATCATCTATAGATTCAAGGTTTGAGGGTTTACCTTGGGTGTGTTTGCCATGAAACACATGTTTGCGGTATCCACTTGTTCTTCTTCGGACTCGCTTTCCGAATCCCATGTGGCCTTGTAAGCTTTCTTTTCATCTTGTTTCTTTGGCTTGAAAGAGGAAGTCATTCTTTTCTTGAACTCCGGACAATCGGCCATGATGTGTCCGGCCTTGCGGCAATTGTAGCAAATGATCCTCTTCTCCTCTTTGCCTTCAAACTTTCTCCGGAAATTTTGCTTGTTCTTCCGGTACATCCTCTTGATGTTGCGCACTAGGAGGGAGAGCTCCTCATCTTCTTCTTCATCTTCTTCATCATCTTCAATGGTGGATGAAGACTTGAAAGCTATGGACTTTTTCTTTGTTGGAGCCGCCTCTTCTCTTGCCTTCTTCTCCATCTCATGGGTTTTTAGGTTCCCAATGAGATTTATGATGTCCATCTCGTCCTTGTCATTCAACTCCTTTAAAGTGGTGGCCTTGATCTCCCAAGATGGAGGAAGAGCCCGTATCACCTTGCGCACCTTTTGATCATTGGAGATGACGTCGCCTAATGAAGAAAGACCATTAGTGATTTTTGTGAAACGAGTAATCATGCAATCAATGGTTTCATCATCAAGCATCTTAAATGATTCATATTGAGACCTCAAGAGATCTATTTTAGCTCTCTTGACTTGTGAAGTCCCTTCATGCGTGACCAATAAGTGTTGCCAAATCTCATAGGCGGATTGGCAATGAATTACCCGTGTAAGGTCATCCTCATTCAAGGTGGTTAAAAGGGAGTTTTGGCTTTTGAGTTAGCCTCATATTCTCTAAAGTTGAAGTCGGTCCAAGTGCTTTCATCTTCATTGGGTGCTACATAGGGTTTGGTCAAAGACTTAGCCACTAAACTACCTAGTGATTGCAAAAAGATAGTCATCCTAACCTTCCAAATAGGAAGTTGAGTCCATCAAATTTAGGTGGGGTTTTAATGTTGTCGGCCATGTTTACTAGTGTATGAATGGATGAATGAAAATGTTGATTAGCAATATTTTAAGGATCTCTCTATGGATGTTAAGCCAACCTAGAGTCCAAGCTCTGATACCAATTGAAAATCACCTAGAGGGGGGGTGAATAGGTGATTATGCTAATCTAAGGCCAATTAAAAAAAAAAATTATGAAGCAAGTGAATGCAATGCAACAATCTCCCAAAACAAGACTAAGAGCCGTATGCCCCTTGCGGGGTTCTGAACTCCTTCCTCCGGCTTCCTCGTAAAATGAGTTAGAGGTGCGCAATGCAACCTTGTTGTATGGGATTTTGATTGACAATATGAAGTGTGATGAATATGGCAATAGCAATCAAAAACACAAAGTAATAGCAATGGAAAGTAAACCAATCGCAAACACAAAGATATGTTATCGAGGTTCGAGCACCCAGCTCTACTCCCCCGCCTTCCCCAGAAGGATTCTAGCTACTTCCACTATCACAAAGATCAATTACAATGGAGTACCCAACTCCTACAATTTCAGCACAATTGAATTCCTTAGTAATCAAAAGATCACAAACTCTCTCTTTCAAATATCTCTTCCCTTACAAAGGTCCTTAGAGAATATTGAGAAGGAATGAAGCTCTTGTGTAAGTGAAGAAAAATGAAATCAAATCAGAGAGTATTATCAAGAAAACACTTCTGAAATGAGTGAGAAATATCAGCACAAAAATCAAGAAAAATAGCTCTTTTGAATATCACAAACTTTGAATTTTTCTCTTGAATAATTATTGTAAAGAAACTCTCCCCAAACACCCCTATTTATAGGAGAGGGCTAGGGTTTAGGGTTAGGAATTAATTACTGAAGATTAGGAAGTAATTAGTTCCAAATATACCCTCCAACGGATTTTAATTTCAAAAATCAAGTTTAAAACAGCTATTAAAAAATCTGCCCGTTACTGTTCAACGGACAGATCGGTCGACTGGCCCGGTCGACCGATAGTTCAAAAATCCGACCGTTATGAACTATCGGTCGACTGATCCAGTCGACTGAAAAGATACAGAGAGCAAAACAAACTATCGGTCGACCGATCCGGTCGACTGATGCCTGACTGAGACTTAAAATAAAATTTCGGTCGACTGTCGGTAGACAGTCGGTCGACCGACAGACGTGCACACGGATACGTGCACTCTGCCAGGACATCGGTCGACTGGTGGTAGATAACCGGTCGACCGGCTCAGGCCAAAAGATGAAATAAAAATAGAATTTTGAAGAGATTAATATTTTTATCAAATCTATTTCAAACACAAATTCAGTATCTAACATAATAAAGAATTTGTAGAAGAAAGATTTAGTATTAAAATATTTTGTATATTTTATAAGAAATAAACTTGGAAATGGTATACGCGTGAAGACGTGTGGTGTTTGAGCTTCAAACCTAATCAACATTCTTTAACATACTATAAAGCTAGAAAATAAAACCTAAGGACCTCTGAAGCAATCTTTGAGCCATCCAATGCCTTGCTAGTGCCTTCTCTTCTATAATCCTTCCTTGATGTGCAATTTGCCTACAATGCTTGTTGGAACTTAGAAGTTTTTGCAAAAGCGAAGCGAATGAACTCTAAACATGGTACAAAACCTGAAACTCATCTAAGATAAAAGATTAGTACCAAATAGCACTTATTTGGTTTGTTATCATCAAAACACAAAACAATGGAGAGTGTAACCTCTTGGGCTAACATTTAATGTGTGATGTGTTTGTTAATGTGTGATGTGTGCAGTGTGTGTGGTGTGTGTGTGTGTGTGTGTGTGCGCGCGCCTTGTGATTGAAAATTAATTTTTTGTTTGGATATTTTGGTGTCATGTTTTATCAAAAATTAATATTTTATTTTTTGTCTCTAGACATAGTAAAGATGGATCGAAAATGGATTTGTACTGATTGTTTAAGTATTGAATATGAGAAAGATGTAAAGGAGTTTATCATCTTTGTTGTTAAGCATGCAGATAATCCTAACTGTATTAATTGTTCGTGCATGAATTGTGATTATCTTGATAAAGTTATAGTTGAAGTATTAAGAGATCATTTATTCTTTAATGGGTTTGATACAAGTTATACAAGATGGATATGATACGGTGAGTATGCAAGAGAAGATAGGTCTATTAATTTAAATGATAGAAGATGTGATGGAAGGAAAGAAGTCGATTGTGATCAAGGTGATAAATTAGAAGACATGATGCATGATATAGATGAATACTTTGTAGATCATCTACACTTATTCAAGAGCTTGAAAAATGATGCAAAAAAAATCTTTATATGTTGGTTCTAATTCACTAGGTTGTCTGCAGTATTGAGATTGTACAATTTAAAAGCGAAAAATGGGTAGAGCGATAAGAGTTTTACATCCTTACTCCAACTCTTGACAAATATGCTTCCTAAGCAGAATGAACTTTCAGATTGCACGTGCGAGGCCAAGAAAATCATGCGCTCTATGAATATTGATTACAAAAAGATATATGTTGCCCTAATGACTGTATTTTATACTGAAAAGAATATGAATATTTAGAGAAATGTCCGATATGTGGAAGGTCACAATACAAAACAAATAACAAACCTCCAGTGAAGATATTATGGTATATTCTGATAATACTAGATTTAAATGCATATTTAATAATGCAGAACATGCGAAGATCTTGATGTAACATTCAGATGAGAGGATTATTGATAGTATGTTGTAGCTTCCGGCATCCGAACGATTATTGATAATATGATTAATAGGAAGTTCTCTGAATTTGATCGTGATGCAAGGAATCTCCGGCCAGGTCTTTCGACTTATGGATGATCCACACTGGTAACATGAGCAACACACACAGTACATGACGAATTGCGTTGACTATTTATAATCTTCCTCCATGGTTGTGCATGAAGCCCAAGTTTCTTATGATGTCATTGCTGATATCGAGGCCCAGACAACGAAAAATGATACAAATATTTATTTGACACTTATTATTGAGGGCCTAAAGATAATGTGAGAGGAAGAGGTAGAAATATTTGATGTAATCGTCAAGAACTTTTCACACTTCGAGTTATATTACTTTAGATAATTAATAATTTTGAAGTATACAGTAACTTGTCGGGGTATAGTTATATGTGAGAAGACACATTTTCTGTTCAATTAAAGCATTAGGAGAAAGATAGTATATCTCGGTACCCAGAGGAATTTGCCCACATTGCACTATTATCAGAGGCTACGAAAAGTGTTTAATAGATCTACAGAAGAAGAAAAAACTCTAAAAGTTTTGAATGGTGAACAAGTATATGAAAGGGTGAAACATCTCATGCCAAATTGTGAAAAAGTGAAGTAAAATATAATTGAAAAGAATGTATGAAAAAAGCGATCAATATTTTTTAATCTCTCGTATTGGAAGTGTTTGTTAGTGAGACACTGTCTTGATGTCATGCACATTGAGAAAAATGTGTGTGATAATATTATTGGCACATTACTCAGTATACCCAATAAGAGTAAGGATGGAGTCAAAAGTTACTGGATTTAGTTAAAATGGGTATACATGGGCAGTTAGCACCTTTGCAGAAGGGAGAAATACATATTTTCTGCCGGCATGTTATACTTTATTTAGAAAAGAGAAAATAAAATTTTGTCAATGTCTTACAAGGATTAAGGTCCCAAGCGGTTACTCATCAAATATTTGAAGTCTTGTGTCGCTTAAAGATCTAAAGATTGTTGGCTTGAAATCTCCTGATTGTCATGCATTGATGCAACTGTTGCTACCGGTAGTTATATATTCTATACTTTCGAAATATATACGTCATGCCATTATCCAACTATATTTATTCTTCAATGCAGTATGTAGCAGGGTAATTGACCCTGAAAAACTGGATGAGTTGCAGAAGAATATTGTGGTTATGCTGTGTCAGCTTAAAATGTATTTTCACCTTCATTTTTTGATACATGGTGCATCTAACTATTCATTGGTTAGACAAATTAAACTATGTGGTCTGATCTTCTTAAGGTGGATGTATCAATTTGAGCGATACATGAAAATATTAAAAGGGTATGTGAAAAATCGTAATTGACCTAAAGGATGCATTGTTGAATATTACATATATGAAGAGGCGATTAAATTATGCAGCAAATACTTAACCAATGTTAAAGCCATTGGACTTCCTAATCCCACTTTATTAAGAGAAAAGATGATAATAACAAAATAGGGCAATCAATGGTTACTATCTGTCAAGACTTATTGTGTCCAGCACATAGATATATCTTGAATAACAGTGATGAAGTACAACCTATATAAAAGAGAATATAGGCTATATAGGGCGCATCAATCCAGTTAGATCAAGGAGGGAGAAGTGGATAGCAGATGAACATAATAAATTGTTCACTAATTAGTTCAGAAATCAAATTGATGTTCAATTATAAATTCATCAAATCTATTTCTAATACTTTGAGATGGCTAGTGCATGGATCTCACACGATTGTGTCATTTTACCATGTGTATTCTATAAATGGTTACTATTTTTACACAAAAGCACGCAGTGATAAGTATATCGTAAAAAACAGTGGTGTGACTTTAATGGCTCAAGTGATGCATATTTTAGTTCCAAAGACAAAAATTCAGTATTTGCAAGCATGTCATACTATGTGGTGATTCAGAACATATGAGAGCTAGATTACACAATATTTCGTGTTTTGTATTCCAATGTAAGTAAGTAGAGAATAATCATGGCATGAAAATTGATAAGTCAGGATTCATTCTACTTGATCTCAACAGAGTGGGTCATAAAGAGGATACATTTATATTGGTATCACAAGCAAAATAAGTTTTTTAATCACAGATCCTGTCAATAAAAAGTGGTCCATAATTCTCTCGACAAAACCAAAAAATACTAATGATGGTGATGATGAGAACAATACTGGAGCTAACATTGATGAGCTTCCATCCTTTTCTATTGGATTAACAATCGGGAATTATATTGATATTACTGAGTGTTATGTCGAGAAAGATATCTACATGCGAGAAGATCATTTTGAAGAAATATTAGTTGAGAAAACTAGTAAAAAAAATAAAGGTAGATCTATTTAAACTCAAATTGTTTTAATAGCTTACAAATTTGTTTTTAATTTTTATGTCCATTAGTTGTTTATTGCTGTTATTTTTTCGTTACTAACTTGAATTTTTAATACTTGTTTAATTTTTAATGTTGCTAATTTTTTTAATTTATGTTTTTAACAGGCACATGGCTTCATCAGGGTCGAGTAGTGAAAATTCTCTAAAGATGACTCGAAACTCCACTCGCATGAGAGAGCTGATCTCATTGAGATCTTTGGGCATACGACTTGCAGTGAAATTCAACGATGCAAATATTCCTCTTGGTAAGAATGAGGAGAAATTAGAGAGTTATATTGGACACGTTGCTCATGAGAAAGTCCCTATAATATTTCTGATTAGCGTTCAGTTCCCCAGGAATTGAAGAATAAGTTTTGGGATGATATTTTGGTAAAAATATTTAATAATTGTAATTTTTTAATAGGTCAAATTTACTATTTTAAAAATTTCTTTTCTAATATTTTTTTTTTTACTTATTGCAGACTATATTTGAAGTAGAAGATCACCAGAAGAAAAATATATTGAAAGACGCTGGGAGAAAATGGAAAGATTTCAAAAATATTTGACAAGGCGTTACATTAGCAAAAGTTTAATTGATAGTCCACCATAAAAATATGAATTCATTGAGTAAGAAGTTTGAGACCACTTTGTAGCATCATGTACAACTACAGAGTTGCAAGTTAACACAAAATCATTTCTAATTTATTATATAGTTAAAGCATTTAATTTTATTCATGTTAAGATAACTTATTAAATGATTCTTTTAATAGGCGAAAGTCAAAAAAAAGAGAACTTCAAAATAAATTTAAATACAAGCATTTGATGTCACGTAAAGGATATGGACATTTGGAACAAGATTTGGTAAACTATATTTTTTTGTTATTTTTAATATTTACTTATAGATTATTACTAATATCTTTTATGTTATTTGTACAATGGATGCTAAGAAATCATCAGTGGGTGATTCAACAATCATGTCAATTTTTTTGGCAAGAATTGTGGGAGTTGCTGAGCTTAAGTAAGATGGTTTATATATCAATGAAGACATACAAGAAATTGCAAATATAGTTGTAAGTGCTTTATTTATAATGAATTAGCATGATACAATTGTAAAAATAATTTTATCACTTTTCTAAGTGTTAACATTATAATCTTTTCTTAGGATTCTCTTACTGAGTCGGCGTCACAGAGAGAAATTCATCCAGAGGGGATGAATGGTATATTAGATATTGCGCTGGGTCCCGAGCACCCCGGTCACGTTAGAGGCACCAGATATGGGGCTATTATTACCAGCTACTTCCATCAACTTCGTGAACGCCGATCCTCTGCATCAAGCGAGGAGGTGAAAATGTTGGTGGATGCCCGGGTGAAGAAAATACTTCCAGAGCTTATAGAGATAGTGAGGCAAAACTCCAAAGGTCATCTCAACTTCTACCATCCTATTATGTGTGGTATTATCCTCCACCCTATTATCAACAACCTTATCCTCTGCCGTATAGCAGACATGATTTTACTCGGTGTCAATAAATTTATCCCAAATTCTAAAGATAATATTACCTTGTAATTTATTTTGTTATAGATTCTTCTGTTAATATCATGCCTATTATTATTTGTGTTACATAATGGATTTCTTCTATGTCATTTGGCTATTAAAGTTAATGAAATGACAATTGTTGTGGCTCGCGAAAGAGCATACAATACCAATGGTGATAGTCAAGTACTCATGGTCAGCCTCATAGACCTGATATTATTAAAGTAAGTATTATAGAACCACTGGATATTAATATATATCTATCATATCCAACCGACGAGATGACTACTGTTGGCGATGCTGTTGGTTCTTTTATTGCTTGGTTAATATGACTTGTTTCTTTACATGTCCAGATATGTTATCAAAATTAAAGTATAAGTTTTGTTTTTTAATTAAAATTTATAAGTGACTGATGATAATATGGTATCGTGACAGGAAATAGCTAAAGGGTTGTGGCACATTGAACGAGGAGCCAACCCACAAAACAATCGGTCAACCAGCCATTTCAAAGGGCAAAAAATGAAAGTATACACAAGCAACTAAGGACAATGGGTATTTTAGAGAGGAGGATGAGAACTGATGACATCATCAAAATAAGAATGCCTCTTATTATCCTTGGCTACAGTCCTCCCCTAAGCCTCGAATGTAATGATATTTGCAGTTCGTAGGCAAAGAGCAGGTAAGCGCGGAATGCATCCCTGTATATATTAAGTGAGTAATTAATGTTTATTAATTTATGTGAATTAAATATTTTTATTTTTTTAAATGTTATTTTCATTTTTATTTTAGGTTTTTATATCAGATGTGTGATCGTATAGCCATAAGTGGTATGCATGATTTTATTTGTCCATATAGTATCATATATGTTTATGATGTTTCGGCTGATACTGAAAGAAAAAAAGCTGTGTTTATCGTGAACACAATGTAAGGATGTCAATGCGGCCGGTTGTATTTTGCACCATTTAATACGAGATAAGTAATTGAGTTTTATAATAAAATATAATTGTGTTTTAATTTAACTTCGTACAAATTTCTATTATAGATCACATTGAACATTGCATGCTATTGACCTACACATCACTATTGTATAGTGGTTGGACTCATTACGTCATAAGCCGTGACGTGAGATTATTGATATGATTAATATGTGAGTGTTTAATACTTATATCTACTTCATTAGCTCTAGTATAGATCTTTTAATTTATTAATATTTTATTTGTTTTATGAAAAAGAGTCGCGCTTATGTTATCACAAATCGCAATCAAAATGTGCGATCTATGAGCATGCATCCTACATGGACGATTATTGAGGTGTTTTCCTTTTAGTATTTAATATTTTTTAAAAATTAACAATGTTTAAGTTATATCTTAGCATGGTGTGTGATACTACGTGATGTGATTTATGCGGGAGATCATTGAATCTCAATGGAATCCCATTCCAATAGATGTAAATCATTTGACATAAAGTTACTTTTTATTTTGTTAATATTAAACTAAACATGATACTAATTTTAATATCTTCGCAGTATATAAAAAAGCATATACATATGATAAAGTGGATGAGATTCGCGAAGAATGGGCGGAATTTATTCTAGAGCATGCCTAGTAGTAAGCATTTTTTAGGTTTCATATACTTGTGATATATGTGATATTTGAAATTAAGAGGGTTTAGATGAAATTTGCATTTGCGATACTTGTTTCATGTTTCATATTTGTGATACGTGCTTGTTTCATATTTCATATTTGTGATATATACTTGTTTAATATTTTTGTTATCTTTTGGTAGGTATCTCATCACTAGGTGTCGACGACGCGCAGGTGAGACCGGCTAGGCAGCGGCGCATGAGGAGGGACGGCCAGGTAGCATGGTGAGAGGTTGATTAGTTTCTAAAACAGCATGTTTCATACCACATTCACATTTATTTAATATTAAATTCCGCTAATAATACCTCTCTTATATGTTTCTTGGTCCATGGCATGAAATGAAGAAGAAGACCCAAAATCACCATTTAATTGGTGATTAAAGGCCTACAAAGATAGCCATTAATTTTGGAGAGTATTTCGTCAAAACTAGGGGCTCAAAGAACATCCAGCCGACAGGGGATAGCAGAGGACTGCGCTGCAGGCGGCATGGCCGCCCTATTGCCGCGAAAATATGGCCATAGCCGCGTTTTTGCGGTCCCCTTATGGAGCCGCGCGCCAAGATTTGACGCGTGGCTACGTATGTGTAACCAGATGCCCAGTTTTGCCTATAAAAGCCCAGGGATTTCTAGAGCACCGAGGAGAGGAGTTTTTAAGTAGTTTTTAGGTTAGTTTTAGAGTTTTTCTTTCCATGTTGTAATTTAGGATAGTTTAGTTTAGTTCTTCTTCTTCCTCCCTTGTATTTTCCATTTCTTGTAGATCTTGTAATAGGAGAGAGAGTGATACATATTTGGAATGCAAGAGTGCTTGTAATAGAAGGTGACAAGCAATGAAAGGTGCTCTCTTTACCTCTATTTATTTTCTTCTCTCTAACTCTTTTTACATGTTTAGCTAATCTTTTCTCTCATGGCAACTAGCTACTAACCACTAACTAGTCTAACTTCTTTCTTGATAATTCATATGAATCTAATAGCTTCTACTTGGCCTTGCTCTTGCAAGAGCCATTAATGACTCAAGATGATGGATCTAACACTCTAACTTTCTAACTCTCTAACAAGATAACATTACTTTACTCCATGCTTAATTTTAGTTTTGATGGTTTAAGTGTAGCTTGCACTTGTTTTGTTGAGTTGAGATGTGATGAGTTACATATGGGTCATGCTTTGAAACGCTCTTGAACCAAGGACTAGTGATGGCCAATGATACATGTAAGGCAACTATCACTAAGAGGTTAGCATGTTAGTGGAGCCATTAGTAGTTAGTAGCCATGAGTTTTCTTTCTTTCTCACTTTATTTTAGAAATATCAAAAATCACAAATATCTTTTTTCCTATGTTTCCCACTTTCTCGTGTTTCACCTACTTCTCTTTCATTCTTTGTTTTCTTTTTTTTTATTCTTTCAAGCATTGAAGAACTTTAAACACACACGTGAATCAACCGGTAATGCTTCTATCTGCTTTCGTCCTTATGGATTCGACTCGTTTTAGCCTCTATGTTATAACGGAAGTATCGACGAAGCCAAAACACACGCGCGCACACACGCACACACACACACACACACACACACACTTTAAATCTTAATTTCAAAACATACCCTTTTGTGCGCGGTTTCCCCCGATCAAATTTTGGCTCCGTTGCCGGGGATGGGAACGGTTTGATTTTACGTTTTTGTTAACTTTTCTTCTTTGTTTTGGTGTACAGGTTAAAGTTTTAGCATTACAGAAGTCCACACTTGCTCTGTGTGGTTGGGTAAATTCTTGTATATTCTTATACTCTGCTGTTAATTTTTATTTATATTACCTGTGCATTGTAAATAATATTAAGAACTAAAATACGAAAATGGATTAGGGGTGAGCATCGGTCAGTTCGGTTCGGTTTTGCTAATTTTTACAAAACCGAACCGAACCGATTAGACTTAGCAACCGAACCGAACCGACTTAGTTCGGTTTGGTTTTTCGGTTTTTTCGGTTAGGCCAATATTTTTCCATCATTTCTTACATTTTTTAATCACCATTATATTATCATCCTTTAATATTCTAATCTCAAATATTCAATACCCAAATTAGAAATAAGAAAAAGACCCTAACCTTAATGTGAATTAAAAATTTTATATTTTAAAACTTTTACGCTATATTTGGGCTCTTATATCAAAACTCACATAATTATTATTAACTTTTAATGTCAAGAATGAAAAATAGAACTATATTAATATAAATATTATTCTTAATTGTGATGGTGTACTTAACATAACTTCACATATTCAACATAAAAAAGATGGTATTGCTAGAAGTAATGAGATAAATTTTCACCAGTTTTTGTTATGAACTATATGATTCACTAAATTGAATTTGGGTTGGGTGATATATAGGGTGAGAGATTCGGCTCGATTCGGTCGAGTTCGGTTTTTGAAACACAAAATCGAAACCGAATCGAACTAGAGCGGTTCGGTTCGGTTCGGGTTCGGGTTTCGATTTTTGGTCGGTTATTTCGGTTATAACCGAACTCTGCTCACCCCTAAATTGGATGCTTTAAAAACGGTTTAGATATTTGCATCTAGGCACGTGTCAATTTTCATTCCAATATACTGCATTTTATTCTTATGTTGTTGTGATATTGATAGGAAGCATACATATGACATTGCATATAGTATAGGGCAAACACGTGGGTGATTTACACTCTTTGTGTCTTCATTCTTCTATATTGCACACTTGCACGAATTGAACTTAAGAGCAAAACCCTAATACAACATAAGGTGGGGAAGTCATTACCCTCCCGTAGACCAAAAATAACCTCCCCACTCACACAACCCAAGCCTAATAAAAATTGCTAGACGTTGGCCCCTAGAGACCTCTCAGACTCATTTAAGAGATTGACCTAAGGGGAAAGTTGTTAGAAGTTGACTCTTGTCAAATCGGTGTCTAAGGTTGGGGATTGAGAGACGAAACCTCGAAGAACAGTGTTTGACATAATTAGGCCCATTGCTCCTGAAAATACACTTAAAGAAGGGGTGAATAGGTGTATGTCTAATCTAATGATCAATAATGCAGAATTAAAAACTTAATGCAACACACTTAGTGTAACCAACGAGTGTAGCCGAATTCCCGGTTAAGAGCTCTGGACTAACTCCTATGAATTCCTCTAAATAAGAGTTGAGGTGCTATGTAAAGCTCTCTTGGTTAAACACAAGTATGGGCACACACAAACAACACAAGCATGTATATGATATGACAATATGAATCAATGCACAATGTAAGAGAGAGAGAGAGTTAGAGAAAGTGGATCAAACGCAAACACCGAGATGTGTTCGAGGCTCGAGCACACAACTCTACTCTACGTCCCTACCTTCACACAGAAGGATTTCCACTAACTCGTCCACACAGGACTTCCCACACAGGGAACATCCACCGAGGATTTGGGGTAAATACAATTGGGAGTATACAACTCCTCTCTCAACCAATACAACCTCTCACTAGAGGCAAGGCAAAAACAAAACACCTCTACACTTAGAGGGATAGGCACTTGCTAATAACAAATCAATCACCTCACACTTAAGGGATTCCAACACAATCTCCACCTCTCACTAGAGGAAGCCAAACACCACTTTCACTATCACCTCACAATTGAGGGATAACAACTCAATCACCTCTCACTAGAGGGATATCACAATGATGGAAGGTTTACAACTTGGTGGTCTAACAACCACAAACCAATTTTCTTACTAAAATAAAGATCCTATAGATAGGATATAATGATAAGCTTAAGTGTGAGAAATAAAGAGTTTGGAAATCAAAAACTCAAAGAAAAATTCTTGGGAAAACTTCTAGCACGATTATAAATTGAAGATCAAAAACAATCCCAAAGACTTTCTTTTTCTTTGAATTTTCCAACTCTTTAAAACAAAATAACGATGAACTCTTTAGGCTTAAAAACTCTTTTGAAAACTAGTGTAAAACACTTGTAAATGGGAGAAATTTTACTCTTGAAATTCTTATTGAAAAACCAATTCAAATGAGGTATATATAGCCTATTTGGAAATCTGCCCGTTGGCAGCTGAAAAGGGCCAGTTTGCCCTTCCAGTCGACCGGCCGATCGACCGGCCAACGGTCAAAAATTTGACCGTTGAGCCCAGCGATCGACCGCCCGGTCGACCGTGCCCAGAACAAGAGAGCAACGGCTCTCTGGCTGGTCGACCGCCCGGTCGACCGAGCTGGATACAGAGAGCAGAGCTCTCTGTCCGGCCGATCGCCCGGTTTACCGGAGGCATTTTTAGAGAGCAGAGCTCTATGGCGGTCGATCAACCAGTCGACCGGCCTCCCCAGCAAGGCTGCATGCACGTTCTGTGCGCATCGGTGGACCGCCCGGTCGACCGCTAACTGCTACGGTCGATCGACAGTCAGCCAGCCTGACAGATTTTAGGACTAAAAATCTTAGATTTTATCTTTTATAAAATCCCATAAAAACACATAAATTCCACAAAAATCAGTTCATGTTATATCTTTGAAATATAAACATGTTTGAGTAAAAATCAAATCATGTTACAAATATTTTGAACCATTTTTTGTGACTTGGAAAATTTGTCTTAAACCAAAAACTATATTTTCCAAAACTTGGATTTTTGAAATGGAAATCCGATTTTTTCAAAACACATGTAATTACAAAAACATGATATTTAAACAACTTTGAAGCATGTTATATATGGATAGAATCCAATATACATGAAAGGTATTTATCTATGTTTTTGACATTAAATCCAAAAATAAGTTTTGTCTAAATATAAAACTCCAAACTCATAAAGTAGACTATCAAAAAAGTTTTTCTAAATAGATAAAGCATATATGTATATAGATCAAATCTAATATATATTAAACCATGTAAACTTGTTTTGATTCTATTTATTCATGGAAATCAAGATCGGTTAAACCGAAAACCAAAACAATAAACATGAAACATGTGTGTGTTGTGAACTTGAGCATATCACACTATCTAATCTTTACAATGAATCTAAACTAAATCTTAACTAAACAAACTGAAATCTTCTTATAGAACGCCTTCTCCAAGTTGACTCGATCCAAACGCGATTCCCCGAGCTTGACTCAATCGAGTGCTAGATATGAACTTGACGCTCGAGCTCTTGAATCACCATGTGAAAGCTTCAAAACACCTTTGTTGAAACTAATAACCTACTAATATCTTGGTTAAATATCTGAAACTAAATCTCACAAGATTATTAGTAAACTATAACTACATGAGGTAATCATCGTCAAAACTAGAGTGGAAGCCTCTGTGTCAACAATCTCCCCCTTTTGATGATGACAAAACTCATGGAGTTATATATGCAGGATTAAAGTTAAGCTTCAAAGAAGCTCCCCCTTAACTCATGCATAGCAATAAACTATAAAGATATGTAATGAATGTTAAACATGAATATGCATAAACATGCATAAAATAATGAAATAAACATGCTCTTGATACTAAATTTTAAAATAAATTACTACTCCCCCCTTTTAAAATAAACATGTTCTTAAATACCAATTGAAAATATAACTTAAAGTAAACATGTTCTTTAAATAATTGCTCTTGATACCAATAAAAATTTCAATTAAAGCTCTTGATACCAACAATAAAAATTTCAATAAAAGTTCTTGATACCAACAAAACAAAACAACAAAATATGTTCTTGATACTAATATCCATGCTCTTGATACCAATATCAACAAACATAAAACAAATGTTTTTAATATAAACTTAAATAAACATGCATATATACTAAACATGCATATATACTAAAATACTTCTCCCCCTTTTTGTCAATAATCAACAAAGGGGTTAAAGTAAACAATAAAATAGTGCTTTTGATACCAATATCAACAAAACATAAAACAAATGTTTTTAATATAAACTTAAATAAACATGCATATATACTAAACATACATATATACTAAAATACTTCTCTCTCTTTTTGTCAATCATCAACAAAGGGGTTAAAGTAACAATAAAATAATGTTCTCCCCCTTTTTGTACGAACAAAAATCAACAAGGAGTAAAGTCAAATCAAAACATTATGATACCAATTGAAAAAATATATCAATTTAGTGCATCATGCTACTAATTGAAAATAAATAAAACATTTTGAAGAAACAACCAAAAAATTTGATATCAATTGAAAGATATAAACATATAGGTATTCTTGATACCAATTGTAAAAATTAGTACCAACTGAAAATATTTTACACTTTTGATACCAATTTGAAAAACATAAACCATCTTTTTGGTTAAACACTAAACTCATTTTATAATAGAGATAACAAATAGAGAATAATATCAATTTAATATGTTTGATACCAATATTGAAAATGAAACATATATCAATTGAAAATAATGAAACATATACCAATTGAAAATAATGAAATATATACCAATTGAAAATGATTTTTATTAGGAGCGTATGATGCCAAATTAAAAAATCAATATCATTTTTTAATCATTTTTCAACATAAAGTGTGGGAGTAAGATACCAA